>CAUYPK010092582.1:0-28253 GCA_963574355.1 Loris lydekkerianus | reverse complement strand
GAATGGACTAGCAAATTGTGGTACATGTATACCATGGAATACTATGCAGCCTTAAAGAAAGATGGAGACTTTACCTCTTTCATGTTTACATGGATAGAGCTGGAACATATTCTTCTTAGCAAAGTATCCCAGGAATGGAAGAAAAAGTATCCAATGTACTCAGCCATACTATGAAGCTAAACTATAGCTTTCACATTAAGGCTATAACCCAACTATACCACAAGACTATGGGGAAAGGACCAAGGAAGGGGAAGGGAGGGGGGAGGTTTTGGTGGAGGGAGGGTAATGGGTCGGGCCACATCTGTGGTGCATATTTTTATCTATAATAAATAAATAAATAAATAAATAAATAAAAATTGAATGGATAGAGAATAAGATTTAATCTCAAAGTCTAGATCCTAAGTATGTGGACAAGAGGAAAAGAAAGGCTGGATAAGGTTAAAATATTCTAAATTTTTAGGAAAATTCAGGAACTAAATTTATAATTTGATAAGACAACATTATACTAAATAGGCATAGCAAGAAATATATGCAGCTCAGGAATAGTATTTGGATTCAAGGGATGAGGAGGTCAAAGTAAATGGATGACCATCTTAACTGCCAGTTGAGTAGAATTAGCATTGTATTTCCTGGTGGAATCATTCCTCCTTTTGAAACTAAGCAGAGAATAATGTCCTGCAGACAGGAAGAAAATTTTTTCTGTTGAATCACTAGAGCTAATAGTGAATGATATCATTCTCATGTCTACACTTTTTTTACCCATGAATATTGGCTTTAGAGGCAATGGCAGCATGTATTGAAAGCCAATTCACAACACGTACAGCTTTGTGCAGGACATTAATTTACCACTGCATGACATTCATACCTAGCTTGCAACTAAAAATGAGTCTTCAAAAGGCCATTCTATCACATTCTCCAGCCAGATGTTTCAGTATGTTGGGGAACTCAAAACACCACTAAATCGCACCATCATCGGCTCATTAACATGCTTCATTTGCTGTGAAGTTATTCCTTTGACCAGAAACAGTGCAACATGAAACACCATGATGGGTGAGGAGGAATTTTGTAATTCCAAAGAAAATAGATTTGACAGAAGCTTTCCATGAGAAAAAAAGGCAAATCTGTATACAGGATGTTTAATCCAGTTAAGACCAAAGCAATGCTCCTTTCATGATGGAAGTGCTTCCAGCAGGTAGCTGGATGATCACACCAGGGAATGGTCTCATATCAGGGAATCAGTGTCAGACTCTGCTGCTGCTGGTAACTATGGGCACTCAGCAGTGGCTGAAGCAGAAACTATTTTGCTGAGACCATTCATAATCCCCATCCTTGCTACCATGGTCACTTTGTTCATGAGTGTTCTGGGTAATGATGGGAGCTGCTGGAGGAAGAGGCTGACTTATACATAAAGAACAAATCATTCTCTCTTCTTAGTTATTAAAATCTCCTCTGCTAAAGTTAATCTTTGTTGAACATTCATATTGTATACAAACATCTTCATAATATACCTTTGATACAGGACAAGTGGCATCCCAGGCAACTCAATGGAGCCTTGGTGGTATTGGTGTGGTGGCAGCAGCAGAGGAACCATCAGGCTAGAGGGTAGGCAGGGGGAGCTCCCCAGGAGATGCCCCCCAGGCACCAGAAAACTGCTGAGGAGACATTAGCACCTTAGGTTTCCCTCCCCTTGCACTTGGATGAACAGGGAACCCCATTTCCTAGGCCTGGTCAATTTCATGTAAGTTTCCTAGGTCTGGGAATGAAAGAGATTGTAGCCATTCATTCATGTTCCAGACATGCTAAATGTAACTACAGAGGGCCCCATGTGACATACCCCTAGACAAAGAGCAGGGGAGAGAAACAGACAGAGATAGAGAGAGCTTTTCTCTCCTGACTCGGGAGCTTCTGTGTTTTTGTGTTCTGTAAATAAATTCTGTCTTACCACTGATCTGTGGTCCACGGATTCATTCTTCAAATCACTGAGACCAAGAACCTACTGAAGACAAAATTCTGGTATCACTTTCAGAATTAGGATATTTTCATTTGTAATCAAATTAAAATGCAGGTGCACTAGATTAAAATGAGGGTGCAATAAAATGAGGGTGGACTCTATTCTAATCACGGAAGTCATTCAAAAAAAAAAAAAAGAAAGAAAGTAAGCTACAGATAGACACAGATGGAAGAAAGACATGTGACAGTACAATCAGAGATGGGAGTTACATATGTATAAGCTAAGGAATGCCATAAATTGCCAACAACCAACAGATGCTAGGACAAAGCTAAGAAATACTGTCCCCAGAGCTGTCAGAGAGAACACAGGCCTAGCAACAACTTAATTAGGCTTCCAAACTCCACAATTGTAGGAAAATATATTTCTATTGTTTTAAGCCAACCAGTTTGTGGTAATTTGTTATAGCAGATCAAAAAAACTAATGCAGCTAGAATCTTGTATTGAGAACTTTCCTTGTTATTTAGTTTCCCTAAAATATAACTTGAAATTCTATTCATATTATTGATTCTTGATTTGTATTTATCAATATTTTATAATGATGATACTCTAACAACCTCCAATAGTGCACAGTAAAGTACATAACAGTGAAATAAGTAACAAATGATAGAGTGGGTGCAAGTGTATATGTGCTTGCATAAAATATTTTAGCTGCTTTCTTCTTTGTAATTAAATATTCCCATCATTGGTGAAAAACAACTCTTTCAAGGTGGGTCCTGCATCCTTTTGATATATTCCTAAGAATGTTGATGCAGGACAAGGTGGCACCATGACCTGCCACCTTAGCCCTGGAGGTGTTGATGCTGCTGTGGAAGGAGGAACCAGCTTGCTGGGAGGCTGGACACCTGCAGGCGGGAGACACTGGTGCCTTTCTGTCTCCTCCACTGCACTTCTGATATCATGGATGGTGCCTTGCTGTCTCCTCCAAGTGCACTTCTGGCTGGTCAATTTCATGGACGGCCCTTGCTGTCTCCACTGCACTTCTAACTGGTGGATTTCTTGTCAGTTTCCAAGGCCTGAGAGTTCATTGGACAACTGGTTGTAACTGATGAAGACCCACACTCTAAAAGTCAACATTGAGTTGGGGCAGAACAACCCCCAGCCACTATATAAACCCCTGAGCAGAGAGCCAGAAGACAGACTTTGAACTGGGAGCAGGAGAGCTTGTTCCTCTCCTGGTTTCTCTCTGCCAGGAGGTTTGGTTTTCTGTAGTTGTTGTAATTTTTGTTTCTGTGAATAAATCTTGACTTACCACTGATCCTGTGGTCTGTCAATTCATTCTTCAAATCACCGAGACCAAGAATCTGAAACTCCAGTATCATATTTGGCGAGATGAAGTTCCGGTAACAACGTCACCTAGTATTGCTACTTTGGAATAAAATGTGATCCTGGGCTTTTCTCTGTACAGTTTTTTTTGCTTTACTTTTGACATAGAATCACCTGTTTTTATAAGTAACCCTGTTTTCTTTTAGTAGGAAATGGCATTTAGATAGAAAAATTTTGATGACACGCATTTGTCATTATTGTTTTTAGGCTTTCCTTTCATTGACAATACTAGAAAAAACATATGTAGTGAATGTGTTTATATGTGTTTGTGTGGATATATATATTTGATTATATATAGGGATATATATAATAACTAGGGAATATAACTTAATACCTATATTTTTAATTCAATTATAATATTACTATATTGCATTTATATTCTTTGTTTTTATGCTTTTACCACTTTTCTCTAATAAAAACATTTTTATATCATTTGGCATTAATATATGTCTTAACTCTACAATATCAGTAGCAGCTTCCAAATAATAACTAATTATTGTATATAAATCTTAAAAGCACTTTAAGATTTCCCTTCAGTGTTTTCTTAGAAAATATATCACTAAAAATATACACTCAAAATATTGTTTTACTATGTCTCATTAAGTAAATATTAGTGCAGTTTGCCGTCAACTAAATATCAATTAGTTTAATGTGATTTAATATTTATGTGTTGATTTGCTTGTGTTTCAGCTTTCTGTTCCATTTGAGTACTCAAAGATATTTACATTATTCAAAACTCAAAACAATATACCAAAATTTAATTTATAAAAGTCTCAAATAAGTCCTCTCCTCTGCCATTAAAATGTGCATTTTCTTTCTGTATAATGAATTGTATCTTTTTAATTTTTGACCATATTGAAAATGTTTTTGAACATGTAAGCATCTATGCATATTTACTTATGTGTCTCTCTAGTTCCATAAAATTACCATATATTAAATACTACTCAATTACCTGTCTTTATTGTAGCATAATATAGACCAGGAACCCCTCCTTATTGGTATGTAGATATATTCTCACCCAGTTTTTTACATCTGAATAGCACTTTACTTTGTGGCTATAACATATTTTGTTAAACCCATTAATTTTTATGAATTTGTGTGCTGCTTCTGGTCTCTGTTTATTTCAGTAGTGCTACCAGAATAGTTTTTTGCATATATATGTATATATACACATACATATATACATATATATTTATTTAATATATTAAATCTTTTAAAATAGATTTCCAAAACTGAGACTGCTGAGTCAGAGAAAATACATACATAATTTTACTATGTATTGCTGAATATTGCTAAATAAAAATTATACAATTTTATATATGTACAAGTATTATATGAGAGTGTTTGTCTTCCTGTAATCATACCTACAGGGTATATTGTCAAACTTTTGGATTTTTGATAAACAAAATAACTGCATCTTTGTCAATTGTGGATATGCCTTCTTTTATCATGAGTGATATTATTTTCTCAACATGTTAGGAGAGTCATTTTCGTTGAATGGACTATGATTAATGCTCTCTCAGTTTCAAAAATTTCTCAATTTTGATGGTGTTTCTTTATTGAATTTTTGTAAATTCTTTATAGGTTCAGATATTAGTGGTTTATGTAAGGAAAAATTTGAGCTTTTTTTGGTTTGTTTTGTATTGTTGTTTTGTTTTTAGTTTGTAATGTGTCTTTTGAGTTTTCTTATGAGCAAACAAACCTGTACTTTAATGCAGCAGTACTAGGTATTTAAACATCACAAATTACATAATAGTGGGCAAGAACGTACTATGTAATGTTAAAATATATTCCAGATCTTCAAAATGGGAGATTGTCTGATCAGCTTAACAAATGTATGTGATACAGGCATCGTTTTAGTAGAAATATTCAGAAAAGTAATTCTCTTTGAAATCAGATTTTGGAGACTCTAGGCTAGAAGGGTTTTTATTTGTTGGTTTGTTTATTTCTTTGCATGTTTTTTTATAGTGGGTCTTCTTGAAATTAAGAAGATGCATAGGTTTCATTAGTTTTCTGTCATGGCTTTTTGGTTTCACCTTATATTTAGTAGTTCAATTCACAATAAATTTATTATCTTAAAATTCTATGGGATAGAAGTGATACAGGACAGGTGGTGCCCCAGCCAGCTCAGTGTAGCCCCCCACCTACCCAGAGGAGGCTTCAGTACCTGGAGGAAACCTAAACTGCTGGAAAGACACCAGCACCTTAGATTTCCCTCCCCTTGCATTTGAGGCTTAACAGGGAACCACCATTTTCTAGGCCTGGTCAAGTTCATGCAAATTTCCTAGGCCTGGGAATGAAAGGGATTGTAGCCATTCATTTGCAACCCAGAGGACCTAAACGTAATTACAGAGAGCCCCATGAGACAATATAAACCCCTGAACTAAGAGCCCAAAGTCAGAGACAGAGAAAGAGAGAGCTTTTCTCTCCTACTTGGGTTTTCTCTCCCTGCCAGGAGCTTGGTGGTTTTGTATTATTTTCTGTAAATAAATCCTGTCTTACCACTGATCTGTAGTCCGGAGATTCATTCTTTGAATCACGGAGATCAAGAACCTACTGAGGATGAAATTCCAGTATCAGAACTACCAATAGTCATCTTGCTGGCCTAAAGTCTACATGTGAGCATTCCTTTATAGAGGCTCTAGGAAAAAAAAAAAAAAAATCAATGTCTTTGTTTTTTTCTAGCTTCTAAAGTCTTCCAATATTCCTTGGTCTGAAGCCCTCTTACTCTATCTTCAAAACCAGCAGCACCACATCTGTGACTATTCTTCCACAATCACACTTCCCACTGACCAAAGTTGGGAAAGCTTTTACTCATAAGAACAGATGTGACTAGTAGGGCCCATATGAAAAATCCAGAATCATCTTTGCGTTTGAAAAATGTCATCTTTGCCATAAAAGGAAACATTTTTACAGGCTCCAGGTTCTTTTTAAGAGAAAAGGCAAGCATGATTGTGAGTTTCATATAATGTTTCATTATATGTTTTTGTATTTTCAGTTAACCAAACAAGCTAAAATAATAATTCATACTTAATATATTTACTCAATTTATTTTTGAATTACATATATCCTCCAATATTGTTTCTATGAAATAAAAAGAGATATTCTAAACTTAGTAGAAAATATTGGAACTAAATCACCAACATGTTCTCTAACATATAAATTACTTTTTCTACAAAATATCTACATAACAGTAATTTTATTTATCTTATTCTTTTGATTTTCTTAAATTTTTGAGTAGTTTAACATTTATATTATGGAATACATTTAATTACATAATATACACTGTTTGCATCCATTTTTAATGTACATTGTAAGTATAATTGTTTAATCGCTATGGTATTATCTTCTCTCAGCATGACTGATTTAAATCTGACTTAATGGACAATTTCACAATTTTTCTTGTGTGTGTGCTTTTTTTTTTACTCTGGGTACTACAAAATACAATTAGAAATTCATGGTGAAGTTAATTTATTTTCCATTTAATTTACAAGTGTGTGAATCATAAATTATGTACCACTGAGACTTAATTTCATAATGCTCACAACACAGGAGTCCAATTACAAATGAAGAGTTAAAGTTATAAGTATCTTAAATTATTAAGGGATTGTCAGATGATGATCTAAATCTAGAATTAGAAATTAGGTAGTTTTAATATTATTTATCTGTTATCTCCAGCATTAAGCCTTTTTCTATCTGGCTTTCTTTTGAAGATTCTTATATTAAAAAAAAAAAAAAAAAAAAAAAACAAACATTGGACAAGTTTTGTAGTAGTTTATATTATGAATACAGATTATACATATTTTTTTAAAGGTCAAGAAAATCAACTATAATCAATTTCAGCAAAAACTGAGTGACACTTAGGTTGTTTCCACAACTAGGCTTTTGTGAATAATATTGCAGTGACTACAATGGCAATACTCTTGTATACAAAGTATAGTGGAAATTTTCTAAGAGAACAGATTACAGGTCCACTCACCACACACAGAAATAATGGCAATTATGTAAATTGATGAATATGTTAATTGGTGCGTAGCTTAGTGAGCAGGGCCACATACACTGAAGCTGGCAGATTTGAAGCCACCAGGGCCAGCTAAACAATAATAACAACTGCAACAAAAAAAATAGCTGGGCATCGTGGTGGCTGCCTATAGTCCCAGCTACTCGGGAGGCTGAGGCAAGAAAATCACTTAGCCCAAGAGTTTGAGGTTGCTGTGAGCTGTGACATCACTGCACTCTACTGAGGGCAACACAGTAAGACTCTGTCTCAAAAAACAAGAAATATATATGTTAATTGGCTTTAAGGTAGTAATCATTTCACTATGTATATGTATGTCAAAACATCATGCTGTACACCTTAAATAGATACAATTTTTATTTAAAAAAAATAAAACTTAGCAGAGCTTGGCTTTGTGCACCAAACAAAAGCAGCAACAACACAACAAGAAATGTGAGAAATTTCAAAGGGGAATTTGAATTCACTTGAATTCTCTTATCACCCTAACATATGACATTAACCTGGAGTTGGGGAAATAGGTTTGAGCTTTTAGCAGATACTTCTACAGAGGGCAATGAGAAAATTTTGGTATAAAATACCTAATCTTTTGTTTCCTTTTACTCACATTCTTTCATTTTCTTTTTTCTTTCTTTCTTTCTTTTTTTTTTTTTTTTATAGCCAAACAACCTTGCACTTCAGCAGCAGCACTATGAATTATTGAGAAGGAATGAGATCAGGGATGACAGTGGCACTGGGAGGAAAGGTGTACATGAATTGGATTTTTTTTTTTTTTTTTGAGAGAGAGAGTCTCAAGCTGTCACTCTGGTTAAAGTGCAATGGCGTCATGGCTCACAGCAACCTCCGACTCTTGGGTTCAATCAATCCTCTTGCCTCAGTTTTTCTATTTTTAGTAGACACAGGGTCTTGCTCTTTCTCAGGCTAGTCTTAAACTCATGAGCTCAAGCAATCCACCTGCCTCGGCCTCCCAGAGTGCTAGGATTATAGTTGTGAGCCACCTCGCCCAGCCCATAAATTGGATTTTTAAAATGCAGTCTGTAGGTACTAAGTCAAGACAGCCCCATTCACCAGTGTCTGAGCCAGTGCTCCCTGCTGCCCCAGGGACAGAGAGCTCTTCCCTCACTCTGCACCCAGGACCAATCTTCCCCCTGTGACATCGTTTGGGATTCCTTAAGGCCCATGTCCGCAGGGATAATTTGTGTCAGCTGCTACCTCCTATGGGTTTAAACCAATCTCATTAACTCAAGTTCCTCATACAGACTGATTACAGGAGGATAAAAGAGCTAAGGGAAGGAAGCTGAGGTCTGTGGTTAGTATTATTATTATTAGGGTTTTTTTTTTTTGTTTTTTTTTTTGGCTTTTCCTGAAAAGGTGAAGAAGCTGATATGCAGTTTCAGAGAGTGCAATAAGGTTGTTTCTTAGCAAAGTACGAGTTGAAGTGTAAAAGTGGTTACACACGAAGCTGATCTAGAATTAAAAGGTAAGTTGGCCTCCTCATAAGAAGGAAGCTTTCCAGCCAGGATACCGGTGGTGAGCTGGTGAGCTCACGTCATTGCAATTTGGGCTCTAAAAATGGCAGTGTTGCCTTGTGATCGTGACCTGGTGTCTAGACAGGGACTCACTGACTATTCTTTTGGAGATAGTTTGGCCCTGTAATGGAGAGAGCATAGTCTTTGAAGCCAGACAGACCTAGGTTCAAATTCTAGCTCTGTGCCTCCTGGGCTGGACTAGTTTCTTTGCTGCTTGGTCTCCCTGTTCCATGATTGAGGATAATTCCTTGCAGGGGTACTGTGGTTATCAAATACGATAACATAAAAAACATCTCAAGGTGGCTGGCACTAAATGGGACCATACATTCTTTCATTTTCAAGTGTTGACATGTAATGTGTCAAATTGCATCAGTAATATTGCGGTCTCAGAAATCCCTGCTAGTGTTGTAGACTTTTGAAAATGCCCGTTGATGAGTTAACCTTTAGATTTCATTTATTTAATATTTAACCTTCAAAATTCTCAGGGAAGATGAATGATTATGAGAGAAAATGCTTTTTTCAAATATGATTTATCCTAAAGAAATTAAAGTTCAACTGTGAGTTAGTTACCTTTAGTGAAGTAGCAACCAAAATTCTGTGTTTCTTTGGTACCTAGATGTTCTTCCAAGAGGCTGATCTATTCTTTTGAAATTCACTGGATGTAAAACTGACTTGAAGTGCTATTCTGCACTTCTCCACTAGCCTTCATAAAAGATCAGCTGATGTCTTCAATAGGATATGCACTTCAAGACCAAACTACAAAAATGCCTTCATATAAAAATGTAAATAATCAATGTCATATGCTATCTGAAATAAAATTGTTGGAACAGATAGACTAAAAGAGTAAAAATGTTAAATATATTTAAGGAAGTTAAGGTAATTATTAGTAATGTGATGCAAGAATATAAAATCATTAAAAAGCTGCATAAAGAAAATGCTACTTGTAAAAAATAATGCAAAAAATAGCCAGAGTCTAGTCCACCCTTCCAGGAAATTCATTCTGGCACCCCTTTTCTGCAATGGCCACCAGAAGTATCATTGTGTGAGATAAGACATTAAGTTTGTGAAGTTATCCTAGAAAAAGTGTTATATCACTCATTGCTGAGTATCATTATGATCACCTTCTAAGGTCTTCCCTTGGGAAGCTGTGCACTGAAGCTAGGCCTCGTCCACCAATCCTAGTGGTCTTTCTATGATGAGTTCACAAATTTAATTGACCTCATAATTTTAATCAAGATAGATATTATTAATTGAAAATAAATATCCAATAAAGAATAGCTTATTCTTAAGCGCTATAGAGAACTGTAACTTAAAATATCAACTTCTCTCAAAGCAGAAATAGTCTTCAAAAGGATAGTAGAGAAAAAAATCATTTTTATTATTGAATATTCATTAAACTAGAATGTGATACATTTCATAGCAATCCTCTAAGAGGCTACAATATCAAAGGAAATGTCATTTCTTTATATATCTAAGCAGATACAACTCATTGCATACATTTTTAGTTGACATATAATAATAATTGTACATGTTTATGGGGTATATAATTATGTTTCAATAGATATATAATGATCATATCAAGGAAATTAGCACATCTATCATCTCAAATATTGATCATTTCAAAAATTCACTCAGTATTTTTTACAGGTAATCAATATTTACTTTTCAAGAAAGAGAACTTGACAGCACCATTTGTCACACATAGTTCACCCTGAATTTACCTAGTTTTGGGGTGAAAATATGTGTTTCTTAATTGGCTTTATCCAAAGGAAAAATAAGCTTTCATTTTTATTATATAAAGTAATTTTACAACTTGGGAAAAGACACCCATGGAAGTTTGACTCCTACCCTCCCACAAAAACTGTGATTTAGGTGGGCTATCTTCCTTGATGGTTGCATTTTAAAGAGATAGCCCCCAGGTCCAGTGGAAAGATAGCCTTAGGTCACAAAGCTGACTAAAGTCTATCTAGCTTTTAAAAAAAAATGTATATGCATACATATTCTGCTTAGTAAAGTATCTCAAGAATGGAAAAAAAAGTATCCAATGTACTCAGCTATTTTGAAACCAATATATAATCACTCACACTTTCATATTAATGATAAGACACAACTATAGCCCAGAATGAAGGAGAGAAGAGGAGGGTGAGGGGAGGGGAGGTGGGAGGCCATGTGGAGGGACAATAATTGGTGGGATCTCACCTATTGTGCATAATGCGAAGGTACATGTCAAATCTATTAAGAGTAGAGTATAAATATCTTAACTCAACAATTAAGTGAGGTAAAGGCTATGTTAATCTGTTTAATGGAAGCAGTCCAAATTGCATATAAAATCAGCACATAATACCCCATAAATGCAAAATGTACACAGTTATGATTTAATAAAAAAAAATAAAAGAGAGAAGAAAGTACTCAGAGTTACAAACTTAATAAAGTAAACACTGTTAAAGAAAAGAAAACAGAAGGGTAGTATCTGTGGCTCAAAGTTGTGGAGTGCCTGGCCCCATATACTGGAGGTGGTGGGTTCAAACCCGGCCCCAGCCAGAAAGAAAAAAAAGCATGCAATTAATTGTCTCGCATTATATGTGGTATTTTGAACTAGACATTTGTTGATGATTCAGCTATTACAAGAATGGTTGATACACTGAGGATAACATAGTATAATGAGTGGTCAGGTTCTTCACAGGAAAGAAAAGAAATATTAAATTATTTCTCTATAATAAACAGTTAACATATATACATTATTAGTAGTTTGACTTTGACTTCTTTACTTCAGAAAGTCAATTGACAAAAGTAACCAGAAGCACCTCTCTGATTTCCATTCCACACAAACTTCTCACAGATTGCTCCCACCTAACTACAGAGTGTGGCAGGATGCTTCTACCACAAGTCCACTTCTGGAACACTCTCTCCCTGACATCCTGACCAAAACTTTCTTAAACTACATAGCACTCTAGGATATCAATTTTATGACCTTTCGTTTTTTGGTCAAACTTCCATTGCAATGTGACTGTTCTTACACCCTTCCCAACTAATTTTCTCTTATGGAGCTATATTCCTAATAAAATCTTTGCACATTTCTATTTGTTATGTTTCTCCAGAGAGACAGAACCAGTACAGTATATTTAGATAGAGATAGACAATAATGGAGGCTAAGAAGTCCCATCACAGGCTGGTTGTCCGCAAGCCAGACATCCAGGGATTATCATAGCAAGGGTCAATTCAAGTCAAAAAGCCTCAGAACCAGGAGAGCTAAGAGCGTAAATTCTCATTCGAAGGACAGAGGCCTGAGAAACCACAGAGCTGCTGGTGTAGGTAATGGAATTCCAAGACCAGATAGCGTGAGTTCTTATATTTATGCACATGTTATACATACAAGAGGAGAATAGTGTCACACTTTAGGAGACAGAGAGAGGAAATTTCTTTCTTGTTCTGAGTCTCCAGCCCCAGGATGGTGGCTGCCCAGATTGAGAATGAATTTTGTCCACTGAATCCACTGACTATCATGCCAGTCTCCTCCCAAGCACCCTCATAGACATACCCAGAAAGAACTAATGCTTTACCAGTTCTCTAGGTATTTCCAGCCAAGGTGACAGCTGAAGTTAAGCATCATAACCACAAATTCTGTCTTGGTGCTTCTGAAAGGTTTTGGAAAAACATGTACTGAAGGTATATTATGCAGGTATACAAAAGAACTTATAAATAATTGCCCTGGCCTGCGGGGCTAGTTCAGCAGGGACCTAGGGTATGGGGGAGAGAGTGGAAGGAACAAGAGACACAAAGAATGGGGAACAAGACAGGATTCTGATCAAACTCCCTAAGACTTTATTTTTTAACAGCTATATAAACACAAGCGGAGGGAGGAAGTATGCTCAGGGGTATGAGAGGGTGGGGAATTCCAGGAGCAGTTGTGGTAATCCAACGGTCAGGATGTTCGTTTCGCCTAGGGCAGTAACCTTCCAAGCACCTGACTTATGCGATAAGTTTCCATGGTGAGCTTGCTCTTAAGTATTGGCTCTCGGCAAATAATTTTTGCTATAGAACTAAGGATAAGAACAAACTAATTTTTCATATTATTTTTACTGAATATATCTTAACATGATTAAAAAACAAGCACTTTTAGGGTGATGGTTATACTAAAGGCCCAGATTACATGTAACAAAAATATACCTGCACCCCTTAAATTTATACAAATAAAACTACAAATTAAAAAATTAAAAATGGTAATAATTAGATGAAGAAAAAACTTTAAAAAATAATAGAGTGCAAATAAAGTAAAATTATTATATGCATTTATATAAACTATATATAAAAATGGTGTATATATAAAATGGTCTATGCATATCTATCAAATGGTTTGTATTTTATATATATATATGTATGCACATACATTTATTTAAATTATACATAAGTATATATAAATGCATATTTAGTTATAATGAATTAATATATTTAATATGCACATTTATATATGCGTATGCATATGCACACATGCACACACATTTTCACATATTTGTACATATAAGTATATAAACATATGTGTAAAACATACATGTATGTGTATGTGTGTAATTTAATTGGGGATAAGTGTATAATTAAGAAGAGCAGAAGACATAAGTAATATGAAATATTTGTTACGAAAGACATGTATTATGTAATATCAGAAAACAGCAAATTTAATAAATGTTCTATTTTATAAATGAAAAATATATTCCCCTATCTTAATGACATGTTGATTAGCTTTTTAAAGTAATTTTATTTCAATAATTTTGACATATTATTAGGCAAATATTTTAAAAGGAGAAAAAAATTATTGAATTAGATACTCCTCTATGAAAAATTAGTGAAGAAGAAATATTAATAATTTTACCAAACATAATTATTCCATATGCTAATTTATTTCCCAATGAATTAAAAAAAGAAAATTTTCATAAAGTTCATATAAATTTGGAAACTAAGTTAAAATTCTTTCATGTTATAGGCATTTGCTACTTAAAATCCCCCAAAAGCTTAATGTCATAAGGAAAAACAATGAGCTGAGGACATTGTGTTTTATCTATACACCTAAATTTCATACAGAAGTATCAAATTGTTGCTAAAAAAATAGCAGAAAACTTACATACTGATTGTTTATTCCAACTCCATCTTTCTTTCATCCATGTATGTTTAATATTATATTTTATCAGTGAGTTATGTATACCTACATGGAGTTGGTCAATTAAGTTCAGAAACTCATCCTAGAAAAAGTGCTATGTACCTCATTTCTGAATATCACTAGGGTCACTGGGGTCACCAGATGGACAAGAGAAGTACTTCCAAGATGACCTTAGTGATACTCAGCAAGGTATGCAGCACTTTTTCTAGGATGAGTGATACTCAGCAAGGTATGCAGCACTTTTTCTAGGATGAGTTCAGAAACTTAATTGTCTGACAACACGCTTGTGTGTGCACGTGTGCACATGTGTGTGTTTATGACACTTTTATTCTTCCCTGATCTTCTCTTCCTTTTCATTTAACTTTAGTGTCATGTCCATTTTTTTTCTGCTCTTAGAGGGTAGTATATTATATAATGGCTAAAAATTTGGACCTTGGAAACATATAGCTTTAGACTTGAATACTGGTTTTATTACCTTGGACAAGGTATTTAACTTCCTTGTATCTCATTTTATTTATAAAAATCTTAGCAATAACACATACTGCTTTATGGGATTATAGGGGAATTATGTGTATAAATCTTAGAATATTTCCTAGAATATAAAAGGAAATCAAGTGTTGGTTATTATTCCAGTCTCAGAACTTAGAATCCTCTCAACTTCTCTACTAGAATATAAGTGAAATCAGGATAGAAATTTTTGGATTTGAAAAACTTAGAATGATGGCTGGCAAATAATAGGTATCCAGTCTATACATGATGAGTGGAAGAAAGAACAAGCTTTATCCATGTAGTGATCCTCTTTACATTTACTTCATATTGAATATTTTTATTTTTATTTTTTCATTTACTTTTGTATTTTCTTCAAGCTTGGCTGCAATTTCCCAAGCAAGGCTCTCAGTTTTATTTTTGCTTTTCATAGAGGCTTCAAAATGACTTTAACATTATAAAATTGCATTTATATATTTTTTCTCTGTATTATCTTTGCTTGATATCTCTACTTTTCTGTCTTTGTGAGGAAATCATCTTGTTATTAGTTTCTTTGTGAATCTATGGAACTATTCCTTGACAATATTCTTGCTTCTCAGGGTAATTTTCTGAGATCTTTAAATATCCTTTTTTTATATTATGTTACCCCATTATAGCATGTTTACATCAAATAGCATAGCTTAAAATTTTTTATGAAGATTCCTTTCAAGTTATTACTTCCTTTGAAAACAGCTATTTGTTGAAGGCATGCTGAGAATAAATGGGGGTGATATAGTGAGCTCAAGCAGCTAAATTCTGCTTACAAAAGCAATCTTGTTCTGTTTCTAGAAGAATATTTCCTCTCTGTTTTTGTAGATCAAGGTGGCTAATAATAAATTCCCTTGTGTTTAGGGCTTTTGGAGATGTCATCTTTTCATTTCTGTTTTCTTTCCCTTCTTTTCCACCTCATATATATATATATATATATATATATATATATATACATATAATTTGTATATATATATATACAAATTAAGTACATTTTACCCCCTTATTAAGTCCTTAGTATGTACATTTATATGCAAATAGGTAGATAGATAGATAGACTTCTCAGTCATAAGAGTGGGAGGGGGTTGTTTGTTTTGTTTTTTTGTCTTTTTTTCTCTTTAAAAATTAAGTACAATTTACACAGGACAACATGCATAATTCTTAAGAAGGCATCTTGGTGAATATTAATGTATGCCTACATATGGTGACCGTCATTCAGATTGAAACAGAATTATTTTTCAACAGTGATTTTGTTATGTTCTTTCCATTTAATTCTCCCATGGGTCTTTATAACTTCTTCTCTGAATTCTGTTCAAATAGATTAGCATTGCTTATTCTAGAAATTTCTATAAATATAATCACATAATATAAACATTAAACTGTTGTGTGATTTATTTGGTTCAAGTTATCTTCATTAATTTTAATCCATGCAGCTGCATGCATCACTTTTATTTTTGTGTAACATTCAATTTAATAAATATACATTTGGTTTATCTGTACTACGAATGAACATCTTGACTATTTCCAATTTGAGCTTATTAAAAATAAAACTGTTATAAATAATCCTGAGAATCCTGAAAATATATAGTTATGTATTTTGGTGTACATGTGCTCTCATTACTTGATGCACACATACATCTAGAAGTGAAACAGGTCAAAGTCAGCATATGCTCAAACTAACTGGAAACCTAAAAATACTTCATTGTATTCTTTGCAGCTTACTTTCTACCATTTAGTTGGGTTCAACACTCTTTCTATTCCAATCACTCTGATAGTCTGTGTGTACTTATAATTCATTATGTTTTAAGTATATATTAAAAGAATATTGTTAAGTAATAATGTAGAGATATTTGAGGACATACATATTGAAGGTCTTCATCAATTTTTTTCAATTGGATTATCAAAATATTTTCTATCAGTTTATTGTTCTTTAAATATTCTAAATATCAGCATTTGCCAGATAAATATATTTCATTTGCCTTCATCTATCCTTTGCTTTCTTTCAATTTGGTTAATAACATCTTTTGTGAAAAGTGTATTTTTTATTATTCATAATAGGTCTAATTTTTCTATTATAGTTTTTGAAAGATGACCAAGAAATCACCACACAAATCCACTCTTCTTTGAAATACTCTAAAAGCTTTACAATTTTAAGTCTAACACTTACATTGATCCATTTCAATTTTGTATATTGAATGAGGGAGGGGACAAGGTTAACTTTTACATATATGAATATTCAGTTGACTTACCATCATTTCTTAAGATTTTCATGCCTCATTTAATTGCATTGATGTCCTTGTCAAATATCAAGTGATTATCTAGATATAGGTCATTTTATTGAGTAGTATATTTATATTTCATTCATCTTTTGTCAATCGTACAACAATACCAAAGTCTCTAAATTAAAGTATTTTAATAGTCTTGAAATCTAGTGTTGTACTTCTTCTAACATTAATTTTCTTCTTTTTTGATGTAGTTTTATCCTTATTAAGTTCTTATCATGTACAATACATGTTAGAATATGCTTGTCAATTTCTAAAAAGTGACCAGATCCAAATTGACTTTATAGATTATGTTGAGTTTATAGATTATGTTAGGGAGAACTTAACAATATTAACTACTCCAAGCTGGAGCTTCATTATGTCTTCAAATTATTAAACTTTCCTTTTTGTGCAATATTATTTATATTGGTATGAGGTGATTAGGCATTGCATCACTAAAATTATTTTCACATATCTGTTTTTATGTTATTTTTTTTAATTATTTTTCTTTAATATTTGATGGTACAAGCATGTGTAAATATATTGAGCATTGTATACTAACTTAGTAAGCAGTAGTTTCATTAGATTCACGTGTTAATTGTACTAGTTGTTTTCAATTATTAAAGATTTTCTGTGTAGACAGTTGTGTCATATGTGAATGAAGCATTTTCTCTTAGTACTTGTTCAATTATCCAAATGATATACAATTATTGATCTTACATAGTATCATATTTTATGAAAGATATAAAATGTTGTCTATATTGTTTGGACATATAATTTCTTTCTGGAGAAACCATAATATATGGATCACAGGTTTAAAATTGTTCTTTTCCTAGGATATCTTTAGCTTGGGATTAAGAAAAGATAAATTCTGATAATGTATGCAGGAACATCAGTCTCAAAGTATGTTATTTCACTTTTAGAAATTCACAGCATTACATTTTGTCAATTTATACATATTTAACATGCTAATGTCACTACTTTCTCTTCTCCAACCTGCCATGCCAGACAAATCTTTAATTTGCACTTAAGTTACAGTGAGTCATCTAGCAGTATAGTTATGTCCTACTAAAAATAAGATTTTTTAAAATTGAGCTTTTCCTATCTCTTTCTAACTGCAGATACTATTCATATATTTGTAGCAAAATTTGTTTTTAATGGTCATTAACATTGATAGAAAGATCAAATTAAGGTGTAATTCCATTGTCTTCTAATTTCCATTGTTTCAAATTAAAAGTCTGTAATTTTCCTTATTGTTTTCTCCTTAACATGTTAACTTCTGTTCTAGAGTTACTGCTAAGATTTCCTTTCTGTGTTGTACAGTTATATGATTAACAACTGTCTTATTCTGTAAACTTTGAACATTGTGAGATCCAAGATAACCTTTATTTCAGTTTATCTTGAAATCTTCAGATCCGAGAATAGTTCTTAATACATAATAATTATTTAAAATCATGTCTTGGTTTAATTAATAAACATTAGTATTAATTTGAATAATTACCTGGAGAGGACAATAATAGGACAGAGAGTCCTTGAGAGTACTCATATACTTTATTAAAAATAAAAATCTTTAGTTGCTTATAATTTTTTAAAATCTTATGAAGCTCTCAATTAGGACAATTAAAAGAGAATATATGCTTATAGGATGGAACAAGTGGTTATAAAAAATGAGAAAGCTTGGCAAAGCCTGTGGCTTAAGGAGTAGGGCACTGACCCCATATATCAGGGGTGGCAGGTTCAATCCTGGCCCTGGCCAAAACTGAAAAAAAAAAAAAAGAGAGAGAGAGAAAGTTTGAAAAAACTTTGAAGTACAAGCAGTCTCTGGGTCACAAATGAGATAGAGTCTCCAGGTTTATTCTTAAGTTGAATTTGTAGGTAAGTTGGAACAGGTACATTTACCTATTACTTGTAATTGCCTCTGTTCCTAAGTGCAAGTTGTACATAAGTCAGATGTTTGTAATTCAGAGAATGCCTGTAGCAAAACTATGATGCTGTGATGAGAGAAAATAAATGGTGATTTAGCTTATATCTTCATTCATGTACAGTTAAAGGAATATTTCTTTCTTAGCAAGACTATTTTTCTGGTTTTGGATGAGTAATATTACCGATATTCTCAATGAATTGAGTAAGAATGCCCCCCAAATCATGGTCTATTTGTGAGAGACAGTATTATAAAAAATAGCCTTAAAGGTATGTGAATTGAATTTCAAATTAATCAATAAGATAAAAGTCAAAAATTTTGGAAACAGTTTCAGCTCAGTCAGCTTAGTAAAATTTCTGATAGTAGTCTCCTTGTGTTTATCACAAGATATACAGTAATCAAACAGCAATTAAAATATGTTAACACACACGGCTTAGTGACTGTAGCACAGTGTTTACAGTACCAGACACATACACTGAGGCTGGCAGATTTGAACCTGGCCCCAGCCAGCTAAACAACAATGACAACTACAGCAAAAAATAGCCAGGCATTGTGCTGGGCACCTGTAGTTCCATCTACTTGGGAGGCTGAGGCAAGAGAATCACTTAAGCCCAGGAGTTTGAGATTTCTGTGAGCTGTGATGCTATAGCACTCTTACCAAGGGTGACATAGTGAGACTGTTTCAAAATATATATGTATATATGTTGACACAAACAATAATTTAGATGGCTATCAAAAGAAATATGTTGAGTAAAAAAGCAAACTCTCAAAATTATATAAATTGTATGGTTTCATTTTTATAAAAATGTAACATAAGAAGTTATAGAGATGAAGAATAGAGTCATGATTTTCAACGAATATTGGAATAAAGAATATGTTGCACTATAAATAAAAATTATTCTTTTAAATATTCTTTTCCAAATAGCTCTAAATTTTTATTATCTTTATAAACATGTTCTTATAATTATTATGACAAAAGTTAGATAAAATATTAAGCATGAAAAATTTGCATATAAGAAATACTGTATACATTGCATACACACATCTATGAGGTCTGATAATTAAGTTTGTGAACTTGCACTCTTACTCATTTATGGTTTTCATACATCCCATTCCTTTAGCATGAGTATTTGAGCACCTTTGCAAGTTAGATGAGCTAAGACAGCAGACACTTGGGCTGTGTTTTTTCATCTATTGAGCCATTCTGTATCTTTTAAATGGAGCAATAAGATCATTTATATTCAATCTTAGTATTAATATGTGAGATAATGTTCTGTTCATCATGTTGAATAATAAGTAATTCCTTCCCTCCCCCTTCCTTGTGTTACTGTTTTGTATGGTTTCTGAGCTTTAACTTTTAGGTGCTTTTACTTTTGGTGGTAACTGTTATTCTTGTGGATAGAACATTTTAAGCATTTCCTGTAGGGAAGATCTGGTGGTGACAAATTCTTTGCTATTCTGGGAAAGACTTTATTTCTTCTTCATTTACTAAATTTAGGATACAGAATTCTTGACTGACAGTTATTCTATTTAGAAAGATTAAAAATGAAATCCCGGCTTGGTGCCGGGAGCCAAGCTAGGTTCAGTGGCTAGGCTGCCAGCCACATACACCAGAGGTGGTGGGTTCCAACCCAGCCAGGGCCTATGAAATAACAATGATAACTACAACAAAAAAAAAAAAAAAAAAAAAAAAAAAGCCAGGCATTGTGGCAGGTGCCTGTATTTCCAGCTACTTAGGAGGCCGAGGCAACAGAATTGCTTAAGCCCAGGAGTGCGAGGTTGCTGTAAGCTGTGACAGCACAGCACCCTACCGAGGTGACATAGTGAGACTCTGTCTCAAAAAATAAAAAATAAAAAATGCATCCCATTTTCTTCTGACTTGAATAGTTTCTGATGAGAGTTCCGCTGTTTTCTGATACATTTTCCTTGGTAAGTAACTTGTTGTTTTCATCTCACCACTTGTTGGATCTCCCTTTCACTTTGACTTTGGTCAGACTGATGACTGAATATTTTCTGTGAATATTCCAGGTGTTCGATAATAATTTTGTTCCTGGATATCTAAACCTCTAGCAATACCACAAATTTTTCCTCTATTGCTCTCAAATAGGTTTTTCATGCTATTTCTTTTTCTTATTCTCCTCAAAGTTACGGATAATTCTTATATTAGATCACTTTGCATAATCCCATATTTTTCACAGTGATTGTTCCTTTTCTTCTCCTTTTTCTTTCTTTCTTTCTTTCTTTTTCTTTTTTTCTTTTCTATACATATTTGGTAACTGGATTACTTCAAAATCCTAATCTTCAATCTCCATTTTTTTTTTTTTTTTTTTTTTCTACTTGGTCCAACATGTTGTTAAAGCTTTGGGGGGTGTATTAAAATTTTCTAATTGACTCTTAAATTTCTTTGAGTTCTTGTATCTTTTTACTGTTATCTTTCTCTTTAATAAATTTTTTGTTAATGTCTTTTTTTTTTCATTTATTTGAGATAATTTTCTACCTTCTACTCAATTTTACTTATCATACTTGATAAATCCATAAGCTGAATTCTTTATCTGTCATTTCAATAATTTCCTTTTGGTTGAAGTTTATTACTGAAGAACTATTTTTATCTTTTGTGGATGTCCAGACAGCCTGTTTTTTAATGTTACCAGACTTTTATGTGGTTTCCTTGCCATATGGGGCCACTTCTCTCATCTCAAAACATATCACAGATACAGTACACCTGTTCTCTTTTACATGTTATTTGGTGAAAATAGAAATAGGTCCTTCCACAGATGCCATGCTTGGGTATTACTCTGGAAGCTTAACCAGGTAAAAGAGGGATTAATGCACTGTGAGCCTGTAATGATGCTGCTCTGCTGTGCTTACCCTGTTCTCATGTGGTTGTCACCAGGCCAATGTAGTAGGGCCAGCCTCTGATGCCAAATGTTTATATGTGTTAAGACCGGACTGCTGAACATGATGTATGCATGTGACTGAGGATGTCCATTGGACATAGTACACATGCATACAGGCCTGGGCAGTCAGGTACCCAGAATGTGGGAGAGTGGCAGTTGATGTTGGGTGCCACTGGGTATAGCAGGTGCACAGGTTGTACTGGTCCCACAGGCCCACAGTGCGTTAGGCAGTGTTCCACCAGTACAGAATGAGCTAGTTGATGACAGATAATGTGGAGGGCCAAATGAGATGGCTTGACAGAGTGGACCTGTGGGGCAGGGTGCCTACATAGGTTGGAGTAGGTCCACAGGGTCCAGAATTCAGGCACATTGGCCAGGACAGCTTGTGTGTGTGTGGCAGGGTGGGGGGTGGTAGTTCATAGGCAAAGTAGGGAATGTGTCAGGTGCAGCATCCATGGTGTCTATGCAGGATGGTGCAGGTCTGTGGTACACAGTACACCTAGATCCAGAGACTGTGTCTGTACTGGCATTTGTCTCCCCCTTAGGGTCTTTAAAGCAGAAAATATAGCAGTGATTCAAGCTGTTGCAGCAGTTGGCAATGGGTGTTGAGGGCTATGGGTGGATGTTCTGCCCAGGTCCCAGGAGAAGTATGGTTGGACAAGATCACCCAGGCCACATCAGTGGGCTCCAGGCCTGTGTTCTCCTGCCCTGGCCAGGGCCCCCAATATTGATTGTGGTGATGGCAACAGGGGTGCACATCATCCACCTACAGGATAACACAAATACTGAGATTCCCTGCTCTATCCCCTCCTAGCAGAGCAGAGAAGGAAGTACAGATCAGAGGTCTGACCCCTGGGAAAAAGTGGCATTCTTGGTTTGAGATATTACAGTGGTACCAGCTGTAGCACCCCTGACTCACAGGCTAGCTGTTTCTTCTCTCTGGAGTTAACACAGCTGCACAGCCTCCAATCAGGTCTCTGTAGCCGTCCAGAACTCATCCTGCTCCAGCTGCAGTATCCTCAGGGGAACTGTGGAGCCTGGGATTTTCTCCACTGTCTTTCTCACACATGTGGGCACCTACCACAGTCATCTCTGGTCCAGTTGAGCAGCTCCCCCCCTCTCTACCTTCTTCACTTCCCTTCTACCTTCTGTCCATGGATTCCTGGAGCCTGTTGCTGAGAGAATCCATCCAGAGGTTGGATATCTATTTGCCACTTTTGATCCTCTCTCTCCACAGAAATCGCATTGCATAAGATTTGAATTACATTATTAGATTAATGTTGGCATAATTGATATCTTTGAGTATGTCCATGTAGAAAATGAACAGTATGTCTTCCAATATTTTTAAAAATTTCTTTGTTTCTTATTAATAATTTCAAGATTTTTTTTTTTTTTTACACAGTTATTACCCAACTTTTCACAAAATTATTTGTAGTTGTTATTTATTTTTATGTTTTGGGGGAGGTTTTTATTTTATTATTCTTTCTAAATAGTTATTAGTTCTCAGTAAAGTATTTATAGTAGTTGGGTACCTGAAAATAAGACTGATGTGCTGAATTATTTTATATTATAATTATTTTTATCAATATTCAGTAAAATGAGAGAAAATCCAGATTGGGCAATTAATTTGGAGGTAATTGAAAATGTTGTCAAAGAATTACTTTTCCTCAAAAGCACTGGGTTCCGAGGCCAATTATATGAAAACTTCAAGGACTAGATAATGCCAAATGTTATTTAAACTGTTTCAGAACCTAGCAAAGAAAGAGGAGCTTTGAAATTCCTTTAACAGAATCAGTATGATATTAATGCCAAAACCTTAAAAGTACAGAACAATCTCAATTGTGAATATTGAAGCAAATATCTTAATTAAAGTATTAGAAAGTAAAAGCTTGAAGAACTTTCAAAGAATTATGCAGTACAGCAGATAGGACTTTAGCCTATGGTTCAATCATAGAAAATCTATTTCAATATTTCAAAATATTAAGCAAATATAAAAGTGTAATTTTAATTAACAGAATGCCATTTTATGAAATATAGATAGATATATATGTATCTAATAATATAGATATAAATTTGTATCACATACTAAATCAGACATAGCTTAAAAATTCAACACTGGATGAATATAATTCCTATTAGCACTTAACAATTATGTTAGAACTAATGTTATATGAGAAGTTAAAAAGATATATTTGTCAAGAAAGGTTCTAATTTATAACTTTCTGGTATTATCTATTTGAACATTCCAAGAAAATCAGTTGAAATATTGGGTATTATATTGCAACTTAAAGTTTATAGATAAAAATCTGTTTATTTTACATATGTACCACTTACTAAACAGAACATGAATACAGAAATATACATATAAGTTGATTTAACCAAAAATATTCATAACTTTTATACAGGTTCATTTTTATCGAGATGACTATTGTGACTATGTTTACATGTTCTGAGGAGTAAAATTATATAGCTATCTTTTATTCTTGCGTTCATTTTTACAACTACTGAATGTATTTCTTAAAACACATATATTAGTGTGCAAATTTCTCATCCTATTAATTGCTTATTTGAAGAATACTCAATGTATCTTAAAGCTTGTATGTAGCATCATACTGTGATAGCATTCCTGGAATTTTTATAAAATTTCTAGATTATTTCTTGCTTGTTTGTAATGAATATGTGTTGTGGTGGTTGTTAAAATTGGTTAACAAATAACTAAATAATTTGAGAAAAGACACCATAACAAGGACAACAATCTCTTGTTCGATAGATGGAGAAAGCATAGGAAACCAGTTAGGACACCAGCCACACACCACACGCACACATTTATATTTTTCTAATTTCCTGCAATATGAGTATCTTCTCTTATGCTTATTTGTCTTTCTATTTATTATTTTCTGAATTATATTTTATATTATTTTACCATTTTACAAATAGATTATTTGTTCTTAGTTTATTCAAGGAGGTATTTACATTTTATTGATATTTTTCTATTGTTGGGTATATGTATTGTAATATTTTCAGTAATCATTACTTACTATTTTTCTTACTGAGCCTTCTTAAATAATAAATGAGAAATTATTTTGGTAAATTTAAAAGTTTCACAACATATATAAGGGTCAGGGTTATTAAAGGAAGTGTAATCCTAAAAAAAAATTTTGATTACAGTAGCTAGTAGCTAGTAGCTAGTAGTGTAAAATTTTACACATAGTTGCTAAATATTTTTCTTTCCCACTGTGACATATGCAAATACAGCATACATATGCTGTATGATCATCAATAGATAAGCTATTGTTTTGTGCATACATGTAATATGGAATATGATGTATTTTTGTTACATTTCTGTATATGAATATATATTTATAACATCTATATAATAAAGCTAAATGTAAAGACATCTAAATGTAAAGCAATATCTACAGTATGACCTTATTTTTATTTTGAAAATCTCCACTTGCATATGCATACACAGGAGAATACGTATAAATGCAGACATTTTCAGAATGACACATAACAGACTGGTGACAGAAGTTTTTTTCCAGCTTGACTCGTGGTTTTGAGACTGAATATTGTTTAAAGTAAACTTTCTATTTTTATTCTAATATTTCCATTATGCACAGCATTTTTACAACTAGAATATATGTGTAATCTAAAAATAATGAAAATGAGAATGTAATTGAACTAAATTATGCTTTAATTTGTCTAACTTCCATATAGAAAACTGAGTACTGTAAAATATAATGATGAACTCTGATTTGACATTTTAATAATAAATATCTTTTAAATAATGATTATTCATTCAATGGAATAAATCATATATGTATAGATTTAGCCATATCCTAAAAAAAATCTAATAAGAAATAAAATTATAATTATAGCTTTATTGCCTAATAGAAAACATTGTGTGGATAAATTTCAATGTTTTAAAAATTCAGTACTGGTGAACAATATCATAACCTAATAATAGATAATGTATACTTTAAACCAACACCCAACTTAATTTGCCTACAGAATAGCATGGACTAGTCTATCTAAAGTTCATAAAACAGGGGGTCAAAATAAGTTAATGCATTGCAATGGCCCTGGACTATACAGTTTAGAGTACAGACTCTGTCATCAAACATTTTGGTTATAAATTTAATTTATGAAAGTTGGTAGTTATGTGACCTCAAGCAAGTCTGGGAGAGGGTGACGCCTATGGCTTAGTGAGTAGGACGTCGGCCCCATATATGGAGGGTGGCAGGTTCAAACCTGGCCCCGGCCAAACTCCAACAACAACAAAAATGTAGCCAAGTGTTGTGGTGGGCACCTGTAATCCAAGCTACTCGGGAGGCTGAGGCAAGAGAATCACCTAAGCGCAAGAGCTGGAGGTTGCTGTGAGCTGTGATGACACAGCTCTCTACCGAGGGCAACAAAGTGAGACTCTGTCAAAATAAAAAAGGGGGGGGAGGAGAAATGCTAATGTTATTTATGCAATTTTTTGTAGAAATAAAAGCTATAACACATAGTAACTAAATAATAAAATACAGCTGCTATCATAGACATGGCCCATCTAAAATATAAGCCCTCTACAATCAGCCTTGGCAAACCTTTCTAATTTTATTCTTCAGCTCTATGCTCATGTAAAGCTGGCCTGTGTCGTCACACAAATCACTGGGCTGGGATTTCTTTTTTAAATAGATTTCTTCTTTTTTAAAATACCCATTCTCTTTCTTTAGTTCTTGGCCAATTTATGTATCCTCTCAATGTGTCTATTATTTACGTAAATGAAGTAGCTTATTCAATTCCTATAAAAGAATAAGTACTCAGAACTTATGTTCCAGATAGCTAATTTAGCTTATTGGAATACAACAAATTTTTGAACTCTCCAAGTACTTTTTAAATATTTCAATACATTAACTAAGAATGTATGTATTGATCATTTAGTATTAGTAAGATGCTATGCATAAAATCTTGCATTTTTTTATTTTACATTATTTAAATGACTGTAACTTATATTTTCATATACATAGACTAAGAATAAGAAACTATGCATCATTTTTTCTAAAAACTTAGTATTTAGAATGATGATGTAATGTTTTATATGCTTGATAAAACATATTATTATTATTACATATTTCATTACATAATATTTCTCATAAAGTCTACTGTTTTGATGATTTTGATATACACAACCTTTCCATAAATAACCAAATAAAGAGCAATACTGTTTTATGTTCAACCTTTTCAATATGGGGTATAGAATAATTTGATACTTTCAAATTCTCTGACTTATGTCCTGATGGTCATGAGATATTCTGGATACTGTTCACTACTTTCAATCTTTGGAATGATACATAAGCACTGGCCTTCAACATTGATTAAGTATTCAAGTTATTTGTAATAATATTCCATTCAACTTACCAGGTTTCCTAATTGTACCTAGTATATATTTACATAAAGAATGCCTACTAAGAAATCAGTGAATAAGTTTCCTACCTGCAATTCTGTGTGAAGATCATCTTTAATAGGAGAACGATCTGTAATACTTGAACAATTTTCAAATTATAAAAATAATAGTTGAGATAAATTTTGCCTGCAAATGCTACACTGAAAGTATTCCTACATGCTTGTAAGTATTTAAATACTCTTTATAGTTATAATAAGATGATAGTGTTTTATGAATGTGACTGTATTTAACTAAATTGATTGTAATAGTTACATTTGAAGATAATTTTCTTCAAATTAACAGATCAATTTATTAGATAGTAGTAATGTTATTAATTTTTAATAGAGTAAAAAGACAATATATTATACTTTCAATTTTATTCACTTAAAAGTATATTTCCTTAAAAGAGAAATAATATATTGTAGAAAGGGAAACATGTACAAAAAGACAAATGTATGGCATTTTGAATAACTTACTATGTAAGATTCTGGGCTAAGCATTTGGTAATCCACAAAGAAATTATATAATTTGAGAATCCCACCACTCCCTACAGCTTCATCCAGGTCCACACTTAATTATCGATTGCTGAATGACAGGGCTATGGACCATATCTTCTCCAACATATCCTTTCCCAGGGATAATATTTACTTTTATTCAAATAAATTTCTAGTCATCTCTGTGTTAGTGAGCGCTAGTATATTTTCAAACGTGATCACACATAATTTCATGTGTTCCAACTAAATTATAGAAGATTCTTATGTTTTTTGTTCTCCACACTACCAAGAATTCTTTGAGAATACATTTATATATTAAGCTTTTCAGCACATTGACAAAATAACTTTCTGATGATTCTCATTAATGATTTATTTAAGTCACCTTATGTCATTTATTTAAGTTACTGTCATTTATGAAGCTCTGAACGATTGTTTCTTATTTATTTATTTTTTTATTGTTGGGGATTCATTGAGGGTACAATAAACCAGGTTATACTGATTGCATTTGTTAGATTGTTTCTTATTTTTAAAAACATTTTGAAGTATGAGTAGTTTGATATGTAAAAAATCCAAGAAGATCTAGAAAAGAGAAGAAAAGAAATTCTAGAAAATCCCCTGTGGACGGGCCTACATTGTTTTTCACCCTACCTTCTTCCCCTGCTACCCTTATTTACCCTTCACCTTTGGGCCCTGTATCCCAAAAAAAAGG
>CAUYPK010092581.1:0-66524 GCA_963574355.1 Loris lydekkerianus | reverse complement strand
CCCCTCTCTCCCTCCACCCCGCTCCTCCGATCCGAGGAGAGAGGGACAGAGAGAGGAGGAGAGAGCGACACAGAGAGGAGGGGAGAGGTACAGAGAGAGGAGGAGAGAGAGACAGAGAGAGGAGGAGAGAGTGACAGAGAGAGGAGGAGAGAGAGACAGAGAGAGGAGGAGAGAGGGACAGAGAGAGGAGGTGAGAGCGACAGAGAGAGGAGGTGAGAGAGACAGAGAGAGGAGGTGAGAGAGACAGAGAGATGAGGTGAGAGAGACAGAGAGATGAGGAGAGAAAGTGTGTGCAGAGGCGCCCGACTCTCTTAACAAGCACCTCTCCTGGGAGGTAATAGAGCAACTTGCTGGCCCCCAGGGACAGCATCCCTGGGTTCCTCCTGCCCACATGACCCAGATGCCTCTTATTAAGCCCCGCCTCCAACGCCGGGGATCCAATTTCAACATGGCATTTGGAGGGGCAAAAGTATAATCATACTGGTGTGCCGTGAGAGGATCTTAAGTGTGCCATGAAAATTTTTAAAGATCATTAATTAAATTACTTTTAAAAGAAGTTCAAAGCACAATAAATATATTTATTTATGTCCTTCCCAGTGCCTCAGCCTTTTATTTATTTATTTTTTTTTGATCAACATAATTTAAGTGTGCCTCGGAAGGTTAACTATAGGTTCAAGTGTGCCGTGAGATTAGAAAGGTTGAAAAACATTGCTGTAAATTGTAGTTAAGAGGAATTAGAAAACGCGAACAAAATTCAGGGGAAGAAGGCATCAGTGGTGGCTGTGCAGGAAGGTGGGGATCAAAGAGTGTTAGGCTGAATGGTGCCCCCTGGAATTCACAAGCTCAACTTCCGCGCTCAGCCCCATGACCCTGACCGTCTTGGAGGCAAGGTTGTTGCAGGTGTAAGGAGTTCAGAGGATTAGCCTGGGCCCTATAGCCCAGCCTGCCTGGAATCTTCCTAAAAGGGGGGAGTTTAGATGCAGACACAAACACAATGGAGGGAAAATGGTGTGTCTGTGAAGGTAGAGATGGGGGAGCAGTGTCTGTAAGCCCAGGAACACTAAGGGTAGCTAGAGCCACCAAGAGGTGGGGAAAGACCCAGACCAGGTTTGCCCTCACAGTCTCAGAAGGAATCAACCCACCAGAACTTTTATCTTGAGCTTCTGGCCTCCAGAAACTGCTGTTTCTTTGTTGGGGAGCCTGGGATGCTAATCGGAAGGGCTTCAGAGAGAGACGCACCGGCCTTGAAGGGCAGGAGAGCAGAGGTCACCAGAAGAACTGGGGACAGTGCAGGGAGTGATATCGACAGGCTGGGCACTTAAGCAGGGGAGGGCTCTCTCAAGAGGAATCTGGGGCTCGGGCAGTGCCCGGGAAGGCTGTCTGGCCAGCAGAGGGCAAAGGGCAGAAACAGGAGGCCAGACAGGAGCTGGGAGGGGGGAGTCAAGTCACCGCAGCCTAGGCTGGGTGAAGAGGCTCCGAGCTGGGCTGCAGGACCCCCGGCAGGCTGCTCTCCGCCCTCCTGCACCTGCCCTGAGCCCTGGGCAACCAAAGTGGATGGTGGCCAGGGACTTCGATGCCCTCTGCCTGTTGTTCTCACCAGGAGAGACCAGCAGGAGATCAGAGGGCAGGAGGAACAAGTGGGGTATTTCTTGCCAGCTCCCTATGGCCCTGCCAGCTGCCTTCTCTCTGTCTCTGGGCCAAGCGACCAAGGGTGGACGGCTCTTCGTAGCTCCTGGCCCTGGGCTGTGCACCATCCCTGTCCTTACCTAGCCTCACAAATAGCCCCAGATGAAACTCTCCTCTGGTTTCCAGTGTGAACAGGACATCTCTCTCTCTGGTGGCCATTCTGCTGCTGTCCTGCTGCCACTGAACAGTGGTCACCGGCACTGCCCCACTGCTGCCTGTGCTGGGGGCCAGGTGACACGTGGGCCTGCTGCTGTACCTGCCCCTAAAACACACCCTGCCCCATCCCCTGACCCCACTGCTGGCCCTCAGCTCCAGATTCATGTGGTTGCATGTCCTTCCCAGTGCCTCAGTCACATGCTTGTCCCCTGAGTCCCAAGGGAGGCTGGAAAAGCAGATGTCTGGGTCTTTAGTAACCAGAGGGGAAGGCGGGCCCCACTCCACATCTCACAAGGGGTGTGTGAGTGACTGCGGCTGTCCCCAGGACTCATGCTTTGCCTTTAGGAGAGAGAATCCCTGGAGGGCTTTTGGGCACTGTCACTGTAAGGGTGTCTTGCGGCTTTCACCCAAATATTGTAGGGGGCATATTTATACTTAAAAATAATTTGTTGTTTATCTGAAATTCAAATTTAACAAAGCATCCTAGTCTTTGTTTTGTTTGTTTAAGATTTGTTTTCTAAACCAGTTGCCTCCAAAAAGTTACAGCCCCATACCCTTTCCTCAATTCCCTCAAAACAGCAGCCGAAGGTCTCATTTGGAGAAAATCCTCCTGGTTCAACGAGGGACAGGTAGGCGCTGGCTGTGGAGACCCAGCCGGAGGCCCACCCATGGCTCCAGGGCACAGATTCCCAGCAAGCAGCTGCTCACCCTGGGCTGAGCCCTCCTCTCTTAGCCAGAACACAGTGGAGAGAGGCAGCCACGGGTCCCGGTGTGTGCAGGGAATAGTCTGTGCTTTCCCAGAGGAGTGTCCACTGTGACCGTAGTCACAGCAAGAATTACAAGGCCCACTCAGGACACTGCATGTACCTGCCCCCAGTAGGCCAGCAGCCCATACAACCTGGGGACAGGGGCCTTGTGCACATCACAAAGAAAGGATATAGTTTCTCCTTGCAGAAGGCTGCAGCTATGAGTCCTGACTGGGAGCCAGTGGTCTGCAGCACTCAGTCCACAGAAGTGTATAGATGTTCAGCCAACCACAGGTCCCAGGGCCAGGTCATCCATCTCATCCAGGAAAAGCAAAGAAATGGATGGGGGGGGTCTCACTGAGGAGGAGACCTGAGAGGCAATGCCTCCCATGGCTGCTTGGCTCCCCAAGGGGTGGCAGCAAGTGCAAAGGTCCTGGGGCAGAAGGCAGAGCCAGGAAGTTGAGTGGCTGCTGCAGAGGGAGTGCAAGGGAGAGCAGGGGACCCGCCCCAAAAAGCAGAGCAAGGACTTTGGCACAGGACTGAGGGAAGAGGGGACACCAGGGTGTGGACAGAAGGCACGTGGCTGGAGAGGGTTTCAATGAGAACCCTGGCAGCTGAGTTGAAGGTGGAAGCCCCTGGAAAAAATGCTTCTAGCAGGTTCTGGGTGCTAAGGAAGGACGAATGCAGGAAGAAAGGAAGAAATGAATGGATGGATGGATGAGTAAATGAATGGATGGAGGGAGGGAGGGGGGAACAGATGAATGAAAGAAGGAAGGAAAAAAATGAATGAATAGACAAATAAATAAATGGATAAGTAGATGGATGGAGACCTCAGGACACTGAGCCTGAGAGGACGGCCATAAGGAGGGACAGCTGGGAGGAGAGATAGTGTGGAGTGCTCATCCACCTTGGTGGCAGCAATACCACCTCTGTGTTCATTTCCCATGGCTGTGGTAATAAAATTGATGGCCCAAAACAACGCGCATTCATGGCCTCATGGTTCTGGATGTCAGAAATCTGAGGTCAGTCTCCTGGGCTGAAACCAAGGTGTGGGCAGGGCTGGTCCCTTCTGGAGGATCCGTTTCCTGGGCCCTTCCAGCTACTAAAGGCCACCTGAGTTCCTGGACAGAGGTTCCTTCCTCACCTTCAGAGTTCGTCACTCTGGCCTCTGCCTCCATGGTCATCTTGTCTCCCTGAATCTGACATTCTCACCTCCACTCAATGAGACCCCTTGTGATGACATTGGTCCCACTGAGGTAATCCAGGGCAACCTCCTCATCCCAAGATCCTTAACCACTTCTGCAACGTCCCTTTGGCCTTGTGAGGTCCCAGGAATTGGGGTGCAGATGACTTTGGGTCCCAGGGCCAGGCCCATTACCACCTGTGGTCTCTGCACATCCCACAGCAGCCTGGGGCAGCAGGTGCTCCTGACACCCCATCACCCCAACCAAGATGAAATTGGGGCTCAGAGAGGGCAACTTGCACGGTCACACAACTGGACCTGGAGGGATGGGACCCCAACCTGAAGCACTGTGCTCTCATCTGCCGCCTCGCCTGTGTGACCTGGCACCTCGACACCATCAGATCATGTGACAAAACCACACCAACTCTGAGAAAGTTACACTGACCCTGTCACCTCATGAGAAATCAGATCTCCTGCTGGCAAGAACAAAGTGTCCCTCAGGCTCTCAGGGAGGCCCCAAGGAGCCATCTGGGGAGGACAGTTTCCCAATTCCCTGGCACACTGACAACACAGCCTCACTTAGGGACCACAGCGGAGCAGCTGGGTGAGGCCGTGCATCGGGCAGAAAAGAGCCAGAAGCCCCTCTGGTATCACGCAGGGGGGAGTCGACGGCCCTTCTCCAGAAGATAAGTTCAGCCTTGTTTATTTTCATTTTTGTGCTTGAAAATCACAAGTCCTGAGACCCAGCCCTTCACATAGCAGCTCCTTTAACAAGAAGTAGGAAGTGTGGTCCTGGCAGCATGAACCGGAGCAATAAAAAATAAATCTTTGTAATTGTTGTGGAGACAGAAAGCAAACAGAACGGGCTTTGTACTTACATTGTAAGTACAATGTAAGAAAATGTCCGCGTGGAGGGGCCGGCCAGGAGCGCAAGAATCACTGCCCTCCCCTGGGCGGCCGCTGCACAGGACCAGCATGTCTGACTTTCTGCACTCCTCCTTGTGGGGTTTCTTGGAATGCTGGCTACTATGCTTTTTCCTGTTCCCTGAGAAGGATGGTGGCTTCAAAGATGGTGATGGCGGAGCCTGCAGGAACAAGCCTGGAAGACATCGGCTGGCTCCCCCTGCGGCCCAGCCTTCCATCCTGGGAGGATGTGTGTAGACGCCACCTTGATGTCTTTGAAAACAGCTAACTGTCCTTTGACATCATTCCCTGAGAGCACCCAGCAGCATATCTGCAGCACAGAAACAAGATGGGAAGCTTTCTGGATTCCAGACACCGTAATAGTATCCTTCATCTTCCTGCCACTTGCCACACACACACACACACACACACATATATAAAACTTTGCGATTATGAATAGGTGTCCAAAAAGGATCTGGGATTTGCTGGGCACAGTTCTGGTCACAAGAGATGCCCGTGACAACTTTGACTTTTGGAAGGTTCGGGATGAGGTGATTGACTGACTTGGGGTATGAGATAGCCCATTTCCCTGAGATAGCCCACTTTCCAGATGAGGAAACTGAGGGTCAGAAAGTGGGGCCACCCCTGACAGTGTCCAGCACCATCACTTTTCAACACAGACACCTCTTGACTAAGCAGAGGGCCGTGGGTTTTTGTGTTAGGCACACATGCGGCTGTGCTGCAGGGGCTTCTGGTGTCTGCCAGGGAATGGCAAATCAGGCTGGGCTTCAACTGGGTGAACCTGATTTCTCTTCTGAAGTACTGCATAAATGTAAGGCACGACTCCCAATAAGCCCTTTGCTTTGCCCATCAGCTCCTCCTGGCTGGTCATCGGAAGCCTCTGCCGGCTGTCTTAGGGTTCAGAATTCCAGACTTCCCCAGCAAAGGTTAATGGCATCCCAGGGGCTAGAGCAGTGGGGAGGGATGATTCTTTCCTGAGATTTTTCCAGGAGAAGATAAAGAGAGTTCCACTTTCCTTCCATCTGCAAATGCATCCCTGGCACCTTTTACAGTGGCCTGGCTGTGGGGATGCCTCAGGCTTCTCCCAGCAAATCATGTATTCAGACACCAAGTGCGCAGGGGGGAGCCAGCCTTCCCGGCCTTGAGCTCTGAAGCAAGGCCCCTCAGCTTGCTGCCAGTGACACATGGTCAGGGATTAGTGAGTTTTACTGACTGCAAATAATGGTGAGGGTGAGGCTGGAAGAGCTGCAGCTGCCCGGTGGTTAGGCGGAGACCGTGGGGCATGGGGCGTGCATAGTGCCCTAACCCCGGGCAACAGGTTCTACCCCACACGATGGGGATTTGTAACTCATTCATTCCCCAGTGGAGGGGCATTGTGTGCCTGCCGTGTGTAGGAACCGGTCCCGAGGCTGGTGGCAGAGCCGGGCACAGCGGCCCCAGCGCCTGCTCACAGAGCTGATGTCTAGTTGTAAGGAATACAGTCTAGGAAGAGTTGTGTGACAGCGACATTGCCATGGAAAATACAGCATAGCTGGAAAGAGGTGGCCAATGCTGAGCGTGTCTCCTAGGTGGGAGGGTTTAGGGAAGCCTGAGACCTGGAGGAAGGGAGGAGACACTGGAGGTGTAAAATCCACTCGTGGAGAGCCCTGTGTGTGCAAAGGCCCAGTGTAGGAAAGATGCCTGGTTTCTGGGAATCGTGGTTTCAAAAGCCAGACTGTGGTTAGCCCTGGGCACTCCCCAGGGAAGAAGAGGAGGAAGGGGACGGATGTCCAGAGGTGCTGAGGGCTGAGCCTGGCACACTGAATGGGGAATGGGCACCATGAGCTGGTTTTGCTGCCGGAGCCAAAGGCAGCCCAGGGACACCCACGACAGGAGATCCCCTATAAGTCCCCAGGAAGGTGGAAGGGCACTCACCGATTCTTCCTCCTCTGTCCACTGAGCCCCTGGGACACAGCTGGGGAAGTTTGAGAGCCCAAGCTCAGATAGCCGAATGGTTGCCTGAGGCCACATCGCCAGTACGTGGGAGAGCTTGGGCTGGAGACCTTCCTTGAAGCCTGTACTCTTCTCACCTCCATGATGTGGAAACCCCAAAATAGACAGGCCCAAAGACCAAAAGACGGTGGGTGGAGCCTTGGGGAAAGGGCCCTGAAATGTTGACAAGTTTAGTTTACACAAAATGTAAGCAAAGCATTTGGTTCTTTCATGCCGGCGATTCTGTTGTGAGTACAGATAATCCGAGGGTAATATCAGTGGTGGTGACAAGTGTCCTGGCCCTGCAGCCCTGTTGAATATGTCCATCTGGCATTTCTCCTCAGTTTTCAATATCCTGGTCTAGCCCTGGGCTAATCAGAAGAAAGAATTCCCGACGCCTGTGTGAATTGGAAGCACCCTGTGTCTGGAAGCATCGTGAATGTAGCAGCCGGCACTCACTGCACCGTCCCAGCACTTGGCACATTTAATCCCCACCAGGCAGGTGCCCTACCAACATCACCACCACAGTTAGGGGTGGACAGAGACTTCACTGCAGGCTTGGAGTGAGTCTGTCCCATGACAGGTGGGGAGTGGATGAACACCTCTTCAAAAGCAGCATTTTTCCTCATTTTCCATGAAGACACTGAAGCTCAGAGAGTCTGAAGAACCTCCCCCAAGACGGCACAGCTGTGGAGATGCAGCTGAACCTGCATCCTTTCCTCCTGCTCCCAGAAGTTCAGGGCCTAATTCCTTCCAAAGTGGCTGTAAAGAAAAGCAGATTATTAAGAAAGCCTGTGGCTGGGCAGGGGCTGTCTATCACCAAGTCACATCATCAATTTTACCCTGACATCCACTGCTTTCTCTGGAGAAGGCCTTTCCCGAGTCCAGGAAAATAGGCACTCATCCTGTCCCCAGTAGAAAGCCTGGCCAAAGGAATTCCTCCTCATTTGGGAGACAAATGCCTTTGAAACCATAAAAGGCAAGCAAATATTTCCCAGATTGCAACGGTGACCTCGGGTTCCATAAACAATCACCATTTGCCCAAAAAGCAGCTTGTTGTTGCATGGAAGTCAAAGGCTCTGTGCACAAGGGTATGGCAACCACCTCACCTTGTGTGTCAGCCTCCACAAACTATCAGGGCCTACCCTGAGGTTCCTGAGACTCCACCTAGCGGAGGAAGAGTGCAGGGATCGATTGGTGATGTCTGCCACGGATGTTGGTGGTGAGAGTTATGGAGTGTGTGCCATGAATTTACAATGCCTGACCTAGACTTTGGGCTATTCAGAGGAAAGAACTCAACACTCAATGTGTTTGTGTAAATTGAAACACTGGACATCCAGGAGCCTTTGTTACCTTCTCTGTTAGAACTCTTCGCTGTTCTGTGAGTTCAACACATTTAATGCCTCCTCAGCCCCATGAGGTGAGTCTATTGTTAGGGCATTTTTATAGATAAGGGAAGTGAGAAGCAGAGAGACCGAGTCACTTGCTTAGTAAAGGGTGAAGTGAGCAGTCTGTACCTTTAGCCACTTGTCTCGTGGACTTCTGGGTGATCCGAGGAAAGCACGCTGGCCCTGAATGGACAGACCTGGCTTCCATTCCCCACACTGATGTTTTTCAGAGAGACACGTGATTGACAGCTCCTAAAAGACAATCTGGCCCAACCCCAGTTGCAGGTGATGCTGCTATTTTAATGTTACCATCTTGGGTTCAAGGAAGAAAAGTGACCTGTCCAAGGTCACCCCCTTGGAAAAAAAAGGAATCAGGATTGAAACGTAGGGCTTCCATCTGCTCTAACTGGAGCTCTTCCTCTACATTTGTTAAGAGACCAGGGGCCAAGAAATTAGAACCAGCACCAAGAACGAGTCGGAAATCCAAGCAATACCACCATTCTCTTTAAATTCAGAGATACACATGATTGCACACCACGGCGGGTTCCCAAAATGTCCTTCCCTGTGTCCACACACGTCAAGGCTTCCCAGTGGCTGTCAGAATGGATGCAGACGCCCTGGACCAGCACCAGAGCAGCTGTCTGATGGTATTCCCAGCTCAACTGGAAAAAAGAAATTAGCAGAAACCTCCAGAGAGAGCCCGTTCTCATGGAATCTGCGGCCTGGTTGGACTGCGGAGAGTGGGAAGGGAAGGAAGCTCCGTCTAATTCCTTGTTCTCTTATCTGTTGACGTGTTTGTTTCTGTGTCCAGCCAGTCCTCAGCCCCAGGAGGGAGGCTCTGGGACAACGGGACACAGCAACCATGACCAAATGGAGGGGTGACACAAGTCCCGTTCCCAGGTCTGCAGCTGGGCCCCTCCACATGGCCTGATGGCCCCTGTTTGGGGGTCATGGAGAGACCCCCCACTGGGGGAATGCAGCTCCGGCGCTCTCCTAAGAGGCATCTCCTGCAACCTGGAGGGAATCAGCTCTTGGTGATGATCCAAAAACTGTCTGCTCCTGGGTGATTTCCTGCTGTTTCTAAGCTCCGCAAAATCTGAGCTTTGGGAGCTTTTTCTTGACACGTGGCAATCTCAGGATCTCATTGCTTACCTCTGTCACAGCACTTGTGTTCTCAGCAGTCAGACACCCTCATTTTTTTTGTGACGGGACATTTCTTACATACATGTTGTAAATGTTTCAAACCATTGACACACATGTAACAAAACATAACAGTTCCCTGTGCCGATGCCACCCTTGTGCAGACGCACCCACACCAGCAAACTTGCAGGCATCTGCACAAACGCTTCCCCACCCCGACGAATTTAACATTTTTAAACAGGTGAAAGATTGCATTGATTAATGTAGTTCTGATCATCAAAACAGCATGAAAAAGTTGTGCTCAGAAGGCTCCTCTCTCCCCCGTTTCTCCTACCCACTCCCACCCATGGGGGTAATGAAGCCTCTTAATTATTTCTCGTTCCTCTTTCTTGCATTTCTTTTGCGGGGGGAATATTATCCACGTGGTGCCACAGCAGGGCATGCCCTTGCTCTGCCGTAGCTCACTTCTCTTTCCCCTCATCGTTTTGGCCCGATGTCTCTGCACAGCACCTCACGTCCACTTCTCTTCCCTTCACACAGCTGCGTAACACTCCACTGCACGAACGTGCTGCAGCCCACTCAGCTGTCTGTCCCAGGTAACTTCTAATACATTACCAGGATGTTGCGGTGGACAGCCTGCACACCCCTCCTTCCTCCTTGCAAAGCGTGCGGGCCCTCCAGGCAGTGCCAGCCTGTACATCCTGTGTGTGGAAGGGCACCGACCCTGGGCCCGGGCAGCTCTGACTGCGGCTCTGTCTCTTACTGACCATCACCCTTAACCCCTAAGCCCCGGTGCCTCAGTCTCCTCACTTGTAAGTGGGGGATCATAAATACCACCCACTCCACGGGGTCCGTGTGAGAAGTAAGTGAGCTAATGTGTGTGAAGGCCACTCGGGACTGGGGCTGCCCTGGGAAATGTCTGCCAGGCACTTTTGTGCCTGCATTATCAGCGTTCCACCCAAACTGGAGAGTGTCTAATAGGCTCTCAAAAAAAAAGGAAAAAAAGCCAACCCTAAATTATAGCATTTGTCAATTTGCATGGTGTAAATACTCCCACATGGCTGACTTCATGCTCAATTAACAGTTGTCTCTCCACATGTATCTGGGAAGGCATCTGTGCAACCTTTATGAGTTAGCCCAGCACACTTGCCATGTGCCCTCCGTCTGGTCTGACTGGACTTGGACCATGGCTGCTCAACAGCTGACCCGTGAGCATCTTTTGAGTGCCAGCTTTGGAGTCCACTCTGCCTAGGAGCATGAAGACCCCCCCACATGAATGAATATGTCCCCACGCCCACAGGGACGTCCTGTGGGTATAAATACTCCAATGCTGAGTGCTCAGATGTGGTCCTTTCCCACCCAGGGACTGATCCAAAGTTCCCGTAGCAGGATGTTGCTGAGGGCCTCAGCCCTGCTTGGCTGGCTTCGTCCCTCCTCTCCCCTCCTCACTGCTCCCCCTGTCTTTCTGCAGCATTTCTGAATGACCCCTTTCATGCTTAAGAGAGCCCAGTGAAAACCACACCAAGACATCTTTACTCCTCAGACACACTTGGGTTTGGGAGAGCGTCCACTCAGTGAGCTTCCGAGACCTCTCTCGGCCATCCCCCCTAGGAGCTCGTGGGGTTTCATCTACGTCTGTGCTGGGAGGTGCGACTCTCAGGCGGTGAGTCAGGGAGCGGGGTCCTCCCCACTGACTCAGCTGTGCCACTTCCTGCCCGGAACCTTCTAGGACTCCCGCACTTGGCCATGACAGAGACCAGCCTTCCCTGATTCACCAGCTCAGGTTTCCGTCACATCCTGTTCTTTCCCCAAGGACGCTTCTGCTCCCCTCTGACCAAAGCCAGCACCAACCAGCCCCCCGGTGGCAACGAGCAGGAGCGAGGCCAGTCGGTCCCCACGCGGGCCACACAGAGACCAGTGAGGAGGGGCAGGAGGGCCTTGGTTCCCATCCTGCTGGTATCGGGTTCCTTGAGATGTGCGTAGGCTCTGTGTCCCCTTCCTGGTTTTTCCCCAGCAGGCAGGGACCAGACGGCCTCACATGGGAGAAATGTGACAGGGGCTCCCGCCAGCCAGGAGGACGGCTCTGGAGGCAGCTCAGAACACCACTGTGCACTGCACTACCCCAAGAAAACAAGTGGAAAAGCATGAGACGGAAGCTGGGGGTTTCTGCAGGAATCCAGGCCACTGGGCAGAAACACAGACGGCTCATCCCGAGGGACCATGTCCCGTGAACCTGGCATGGATGTCTTCCTAGGAGAAGACATGGAGAAGACTCCTTAGCCTTGGAGTCCGGCTACCACCATGGGAGGAAAGTGAGGGGAGGCCACCACCCAGCCAGGAACCACAAAACCAAGTCCACGAAGGAACCACAAGCACTGGGTTGCAAAACCAAGCAAGTCGGTGACCTTCTTTGAGAGCTCCTGCGGCCACCAGCTGACTCCCGTCCTCCTCAGACAACTCTGGAGTTCCGTGTGGTGCCCCGGAAGGCACAGAAACTGGCTTCAGGGGGACATTCCATTGTTTCTGTTCATACTGAGCTGACATGAAGATATTTTAAACGACTGAGGTGATGCCTTTTGACATCCGTCAGGGAGGCATCGGGCACTATTGATCCAGTGCCAGGTGTGACTCTGGGCAGAGAAAGGACTGTGGTTTTCCTTCGTGCAGAACTAGGTTTTTAGCCCAGAACTATGTCTACTGGAGTACCTGGGGGCAGAAGTTTGAACTTGCTGTCTCCTGTTAGAATACTTTTTAAATAAAAACAAGCAGATGAACACAAGGAAAATAAGCCAACAAGAAAAATTTTTTAGATTTCACATCTATCTAACAAGAGCCGAAATGAAGGATTGACAATTTTTTGGTGAATATGGGCATTGTCCACATCTAACCTAGAAAGTCCATGTCCAGTTTCTCCTTTCTTCAATTATCCAATATCATGAATCCATGTGCAGTGTTAAAGAGTTAGACTTTGCACTCAAAAATAAGTTTAAATCCTTTGCTACCTATAAGGTGGGTAACGTGCAAATCCCATCACCTGTCTACCCCTCAGTTGGGGAATCTTTGAAGGCTGCTGGGAAGGTGATAAGGCCCAGGCAGAGAAGGCGCTGGTTTTATTACAATCTACACAGAACAAGCTCAGTACAAAACAACTGGGATGAGTTTTGTTTTCTTTTTTAAGACAGAGTTTCAGTCTGTCCCCCTGGCTAGAGGGCAGTGGTATCATCACAGCTCACTGCAACCTCAAACTCCTGAGCTCAAGGGATACTCCCACCTCGGCCTCCTGAGTAGCTGGGACTACAGGCATGAGCCACCACACCCAGATTATTTTTGTTTTCTTAATTTTCCCCCCATTTGAAACAGATTAGCTATGTAAAACATCAAGTTTATGCTTCTATAACTTTGTAAAATTGAAGAATAATTATATATGAGCCACATGCATGCATACACACATCCTCAGATGGGTCGTTTTCTCCAAACCAGATTTTAAGGGCCCGTGTAATTAGGGCAAGGACACTCGCTGCTGCTTTCCCAGCTAATAAAGTTTTCCCAATCTGTTTACTCTCAAATTTGTATAAAGAGCTTCACTGGCGACAGCAGTGGAGTAAATGGCCACCACGTGTCACACAGGCACAGTCTCGGGGTATTAGTTTACCCAGTTTTACAGCCTGATTTGTTTTTAATGAATTATGCACAGTGATTATAGGCGCTGCTCAAAGCCTCATTTACTCTGGAAATTCCTGAAATCGCTATTCATTTTGCCGAGTTCATGTTTTTCCCTCTTGAACATTCACACACACACAAAACCTTCTGAGAAAAAAAATAAAAAAAGTATTAGCATGCATATTTTTGTAGATTAGAAAACACAAATGATTTGATAGAAAGCAGATTCAGGGTAAAATATTCATGATAATGAATCAGCTCTCTGATTTTTTGTTAAGCTATGGAAACGCTGGCAGTAACAAAACTTTGATTAAATAGATTCACAATAGATTCCAGCACGCTCAGGGGCCAGGGTCTGAAACCTCTCTGGAACAGCTCACAGTCCGAAGCACATGGTAAAGGCCCAGTAAATGTGTGTGCAGATGAATAAGGCCACATCCTCAACATGTTCTTCTGGAAGTTGAGGGAGCAATTGGCCCTTTGCTGTCTGTGGCATCTGCAGAGATGTGCTGTGTGACTCTGTGCGTGGGAAAACACATTCCCCCGGTGGAGGGTCAGACGGCGGCAGGACTTCTGATCAGACCTCGTGCAGTTGCTGCTGGGAAGCAGCGTTAAGTGTGCGGACAGGGTAGGTGCCATGCTGGGCGGCAGCCTTGGGAGAGGTAAGGGCAGCAATTAGCTGGAGGATGAAAACGTGGGAGACTTGGGCATTTGATCAGTGCACATCGTGGGCAACCACCATGATGAGATGCAGAGCGGCACTGAGGGGAAATCTGGTCTCCTAAGAAGCAACCGCTGCCCTCCAGGTCCTCGCACTCAGGCTGGGAGCTGCAATGAGGAAATCAGAAAGCAAATGAAATGCTAATAGGAACGTGACATAAGCAAAGGCAGAAAACAAAATAATAAAAGCAAGCAGAATAGGGGGGCCCTGAGCATTGGGAGACCCTAGTCTGTGCCTATGGGTCATGCTGCCTTTGCGTCTTTGCCCCGTAATAAGCCAGAAGAGTTAAGTTTCTATTCTCTGTAAGCTCCAGGAGCCTCAGGCACAGGGCAGGCATCCTCAAGCCTGCTGTAAGAGTGACGCGTGTGCCCCAAGGGCAAGACCGTCAGAGAAGGTATTACTGTCCTCAGACGGGCACAACTGTCCCTGGCCACTAAGGAGAGTTCCGCAGAAGCCCGGCCTGCTTTCCTGGACGGGTGCTCATGTGCACTCAAGATGCTAGCAGGTACTTCCTGGGTAGGAGTCTGTGGTCAAGAAGCCTGGAAGATGTTTGGCTGATCAAGGTTTTTTGTTTGTTTGTTTGTTTGTTTTTACCACAGCACTGGGAGTGTTCTTATCTCGCTGTCACACATTTGAAACCTTCATGAGGTAGGAGGTGCTCCCCAAGCTTATGTGGACCCCAGATAATTTTGTTCTCCAAGAATAATCTCACAAATCCAGCTCACTACTTACTAGAAACACGGTAAGTACAAGATGGAGCTGGACGTCCACCAAGGTCCTCACACTCACTGTCCAGCTCTTTCTGCACTGGACTTCCTCCTGGAGGTGGGAACTGGTCTTAGGGAACTTGCAGTTTTCCCAGGTGCTCAGTTAGCCGGTGGAGGGATGCTGAAGAGAATGAAGGCCCTCAGCAGAGTGAGAGCTTCGTATCAATGAGTCCCTTCTTTTCTGGATGGGACAGATCCTCATCCCTTGGGATCAGGAGAGAAGATGGGGCGACAGCTGTCCCCACACTGACCAGGAGGGCCTGCAGGTCGGGGCAGCTTGTTTTGAGCCACCACGCTTAACACCCCCTTGACACAGTGAGAATGTGATTGCCACTTCTCTTCTGCCTTTAAATCTTGCACAAAATGTACCTTGGGAACCGCACTAACCCAGGGTTATACAGGGCAGGGATTTAGGTAAATGGGGTTGCAACTTAGCTCAAGCGACACAGCACCAACTCCCACTGACACTCCAGAAGCACAGGCAGGGCACCATCACCCTCCCCAAGCTCTATACTTTTGTGGGAATCAGAGAACAGTGCCCCTGTCTTTGTGACATAAGACTCACTTGGCTAGCAGTGGACAGGTCAGAGTCCAGCTCCCACCCTCACCAGGCGGCCATGGGCAGTAGTGGAGACCACTCAACTTACACATGGCCTTGAACTTCAGGGTCCAGAATTTCAACTACTGTCACTAGGCTCACACTTTGAAAAGAACTTCTCTCAGCAATGCGCTGTTCATGACATGTAAGTAAGAATCTGACAATCCAGAAAAAGAGCAGATTATTCTTGTACTGAATCTGAAATCAGAAAGGGAATTCTAAAATACATAGTTCCAGCTGTAGAATTTTTATACCCAGCTGTCATTTCCACAGAAGAGGGTGAGCGGGATTCTCCTGGACACAGGAAAGGAGAGAGAGCAAGAATGTTCTTCAAAAGACACCCTTCCTGTGTGCAGCCTTCGACAGCAGAGAAGGAGCAAAGATATATTTCAACCAGCCTGAGGCTGAGTTCAAACAAGGTCTGAAGGAAGGAACAAGATAACTCCAGGCCACTGCCTTAACCTGGCATTCATGTCTACCACGCAGCACCACCCGCAGAAAATAAAACAGATGGACAGATGGATGAATGGACTGATGGACAGATGGAGGGACAGACAGATGTCCACACATTGCATGCATTTTCCTGAGGATAGTGTTCTGGCTTTCATTATACTCCCAAGTGAGTCCCTTCCTCTGCCCCCAAATTAATAACAGCCAGTAAAAGTGGGTAAACATCGGAGGAATATTTTAAGTGGCTGAACACTCCTGGGCAGGTCATAACCGAAGGCCTGGGAAGTTGAGCCGTGTCCCCCCTCACTCCTCTTCTCAGGCTTCCGTTTCTCACTGTTCCCAGAAAGGAGGGGCCTGCCTAGCCTGCAGCTTTGAGGTGGAGAACAACAGAAAATGCCAGCTCCACTGCTGTACAACTGTCCTTCCTACGGGTCCCCAGCAGCTAAGAACTCAGACTCACCCCTTGTCTATCTCAAGCCATCTTCTTTACCTGTTTCTTACATACTTAGCACAGCGCCTGAGCACACAGTAGGCGCTCAGGAAATCTTGCAAGTCAGAAGGAATGCAGAATTCTTCACCCTGTGCCCTCCCTAAGTCATGGAACGCGTGCTGTTCCGTCAGCTGGGACGAGTTACAGAAGCATCCAGATGAGCTCTGCTCTGGGCTCTGGGTATCCACAGACACATGAGATGAGACACTGCCAAGGGGTCTGAGAAGTCTGAACGGCACTCGTGATAAGATAGTACTCACCTTTCATGATGTTGAGCTCTGCTCTGCTGCTGTGCTGGCATTTTCAGGGTAGTCACAATAGCTGAACTGCACTCAGGGTACTCTTCCCTGCCGGGAATTCATATGCAAAATTAAAAACCCCAGGGGGAGGTGGGTGGAAAGAGGGGGATTGGTGAGAATACACTTGTGGTGCATCTTACAATGGTATATGTGAAACGTAGTAAACGTGGAATATAAATGTCTTAACACAATAACTGTGAAATTGCCAGGAAGGCTATGTTAACCAGTGTGATGTAAATGTGTCAACCAGTCTGTGAAACTAGTGTATGATGCCCCATGATCATGATCATATCAATGTACACAGCTATGATTTAATAAAAAAAAAAAAAAAAAAATTAAAAACCCAGTTTCACTTAAGGATGTCTTTCATGAAGAGTAAAAATTATTTATGTTATTAAATGGCAAGTTTTAATTAAGTATGTTTTTAATACTCTGCATGATGAAACAGAGTACACGTAAGGCTCTGCTGTGCACTGAGACGATGGGGGTTTCGAGGAGTGCAGTTGTCTGAGTTGTGGACTGCAGAAACTTCTTTGCACGGAACGTAATTTTTTATTTGTTGTTTATTTAAACAACAAGTGACAGACAAACTATGGTTAGTCAGACTCGCGTGTTTGGTAGACACTTTCTTGAAAATGAATGAAGTGAGCCTGTCACTTCGTGACAAAAAATAGACAGTTTGTTGATAATGATAAAATTTGAGGTTTTGAGTAAAAATTAGAATGTTAGAAAACTTGTGTTCACCACTGTAAGCTTGAAAGATTCTCCATTCCAAAGATGTGAAACTTGGTAGATGTGGAATGTAGATGTCTTGGCACAGTAACTGGGAGAATGCCAGGAAGGCTGTGTTGACCAGTGTGATGAAAATGTGTCAAATGGTATATGAAGATAGTGTATGATGCCCCATGATCATATCAATGTACACAGCTATGATTTAATAAAAAAAAAAAATTAAAAAAAAAATAGTCCTGGCCAAAAAAAAGAAAGAAAGACTATAAAAAGAAAAACAGAATGCTCTGGGGCAATTTCAAAAGGATTACTTTGGTTTTTCTCCAGCTGGAGGCAAGAAAGGCTTTTACTCCAAAGTCCACTGTGCTGGTCTGGTAGAGCTCCTCCTGCTAAAACTCCCAAAAGCATATGTGACTCTCTACAACTAGGTATCCTTGGAGTCTTTAACTTTCAAGCTTGTCTACAATGAACCTTCAGTAATTTGTCACTTGTGATTCAGGTTTCTCAAACTCAGTGCTGGTTCGTGAGGACGTTTTTGCTTGTGAGTGTCTGTTCTAGTAAGTTGTGATTTTCTGCAGTTTTTTGTTTGTTTATTTGTTTGATTGATTTGGCTGGGGCTGGGTTTGAACCCACCACCTCCAGTACATGGGGCTGGTGCCCTACTCCTTTGAGCCACAGGCACCGCCCAAGTTGTGATTTTCTGAATCGACCTATAATTTATTTAATTTGGGAGCAGTAGTGTGCCCAGTGACAGTCCTTCTTTGACAGATGTAATAAGAATTCTTCATTTTTTCAGTTTGTTCTGCTGTTTACTTGTTATTAGGACAGGGTGTTACTTTGGTCTAACTTCTTACATGCTAGACCAGAAACTGGAAGTATTTTCCTTCTATTTTTATACTTCATTTTGATAGGAAGGACAGTAGCTCAAATTGTTCTTTTATTATTTTCAAGGGAAACATATGCTGTCTGCTGTTCTTCTTACTGGTCATATACATTCGTTTACTCACACCTGCTGTTCATGTCCATTCACTTATTCATGCAAGGAATGTTGGTTGAGCACCTGTTGTACCTGCCAAGCATTCTTCTAGGAGCTGTATTTATGACTCTAAAGCAACTTTTTTCCATATTGATCATAAGTGGGCTAATCTGCTCAGATAGAATGAAATAACTTATTTGTATGTTGATTTTTAAAAACACAGTCTTTCTACCCTTACACTAAGCAATGCCTAGTGGTGTAGCATCCCTTATAGCCTATGGCTAGGAGGAGTGAGAGTTATAAGAAATGTCTATATAGCTCAACAATGGAATACTTTGGTGAAAAGGGCATGGAGAGGGATTTAGCTCTCCTAACAAGTGTAAGAGCTTGCAAGATGAGAGCAGTGGTGAACTGGCAGTCTCCACACCTGTGGTGTTGAGAGGCATGATATCATCCTTATATTAGGCTGGAGGAGAAGGCAGTCGGGAGCATGCGCATTCTATCACAGACCTGCTTACTCTGACTCTGTCTCCTCTTCTGCCTGCAGAACGCCAGCACAGCGTCTCTGCTGAAGATTACCAAGCTCTGCTAAAGACTAAGATCTATTGTTCTAAGAAGACTGCTTTACCCTCTCTCTCTCCTTCTAAAGTAGATAGCCCTTGGGTACCTAAGAGAAGTTGTTCCTGAGCAAGGTAGTTTAGTCTATACTATCCAAAGCGATCTACAGATTCAATGCAAACCCCATCAAAACACCAACATCATATTTTGAAGAACTTGAAAAAAACAATATTGAGCTTCATATGAAATCAGAAAAAAAACACCTAATAGCCAGTGCAATTCTAAGAAATAAAAATAAATCTGGAGGCTTCACATTACCAGACCAGGTTATACAACAAGTTGACAGTGATCAAAACAGCATGGTACTGGTACAAAAATAGAGAGATAGACCTGTGGAATAGAATAGAGAACCTAGAGATGAAAACAGACACTTACCACCATCTGATCTTCAATAAACAAACAAAACATCCATTGGGGAAAAAAAAAATTCCTATTCAAATCATGGTGCTGGGAGAAGTGGTAAGCAACATTCAGAAGACTGAAACTGAACCCACCCTGTTACCACTTACAGAAATTGACTCTTGCTGGATAAATGGTTTAAACTTAAGACACAAATTCTAGAAGAAAATGTGGAGAAAATGCTTGACAAAATCAGCCTGGGAAAAGAGTTTATAAAGAAGATCCCCTTGGCATTGTGGCAACACCAAAAATAAATAAATGGGATCCTATCAAGTTAGGTGTTTAGTTTTTAATAATAATTTTGAAATTGTATTTTTAACTTAATTGACATATTTTGTCTTGACAGTATGTCACGCTTGCTTGCTATTTTGTGATTTTCCTCATTCCACCACTTTTTCTTTATTCTAACTATTCTCATTGATACATCTGGTAAATTGATGATGGTTCAAGAAAAGGCTCCTTCTAGTTATACTTAATTGGAGTATAACTAGAATAACTAGTTATATACTGGAGTGTAACTATTGGAATTCTGTCCCCTTTAACATGCAGAAACACCATAAGAGGCATTAAGAGATGGTATAACGTAATGCTCATATGCAGAGCTCAGGAGCCAAACTCTTTAGATTTAAAACTTTGTCCACGTGACTTTAAGCTAGTGCCTGTGTTTGGTTTTACCCATACAAAATATGGGATTCATAGTAAAATCTAGCTCAAGACTTTCTTGGGAGGATTACATATATTAAAATATGTGAAGTGCTGATAATAGTGGCTGACCCATAATAAATGTTATGTGACTGTTCATTACATAGCTTTAAATTTAATTATGTTTTTCCTTAAAGTACTTTGAGTTCTTGTGCTGTATTTTACCTTGCATATTGCACTGTCATTCTGGGTGCCAGGACATTTAGGTCAAAGATTATAGTTTTATTAAGAAAGAATGGCTTCCATAGAACTGATAGAATACATTTTGGAATCTTGCAATGTCAGGAGTTGCTAGCGAGACTCTGAAATATTACCAACACTCTCTTTACTTTCTCACATTCTGGAATAAAAATTGAAGTTAAACAAATCTAAACTCTCATATGAATAAGATTTGTTTTCTCCCAAACTGCTTCTTGGGAGTGATTGTTACAGGATTCTGCCTTCTCTCACCTCTGAATGTCAGCATTTCATTCATAGCCAGTGTCTAATAAATCTTGTTGATAGAGTGATCATAATTTTCTCCAACACTGTGTACTTCAGTGACTTCTACAGGGTCATCCTATTACTGTATGTTAGCTGATTAAGGTCTCTGAAAAACCCTGAGATATCTTTGTCACACCAGTGAATACTTTTAAATGTATTTATGTGATGAAAAACATTTTCTATGCATTCTCTGATTGAATATGGGCAAGAATAGGCTTTGCAAAGAGGACAAAATCTAAGGCAGAAGTGTTCAGAACAAAAATAAGTTCTTAAGGAATATTTGGGGAGAGTTCAATTCTATTACTTAACTGTTTTTGCAGGGCATGCTAATGCCAAGATGTGAAATAACCAGAAGGAATATTACTGAGGTGATGACAAACTTTTCCAGTAATAGCCAAAAGTGATACGATCTTCCTCCAAAGCAAACTTTGCAATATTTTTAAAGGAAGGCTTGGTAACATTGCAAGAAAATAAAAGACAGCCATTCTCCCTAGAGACTAATTGCAGTTCAGAGACTGTGGAAGATTGAGAACTATGTAAGTAGGCAATTTCAGGTGAGATATTTCAGAGGTTAAAGGAATGCTGAGGGTGTGATAAAAGACCGCATTAAGATAATGAAGGTAGTGAGTGCTTTGAAAATTAATGTATCTCTTTATGTTAATTTAGTTAGAAATAAGAAACATGCAAAATGATAAAAGGACAAAAAAAGATGAAAACAAGACAATTATTTAAGAGTCATGACATTTGCAGACAAAAAATATGAAAGTACAGTTGATTTTAGAACAAAACAAAATTGTCACTGATCAGGACAATTTTTATCAATGACAACACTTGCATTCTTATATTTATTAGAAAATATGAACAATTTGATATTAATTACCACTTCCAAAGGGCACTTGAGAGAAACGTACTTATCCCAGCTTTGAACATGTAAAGTTTAACCACTAATAAATGATAGTTAACCATTTCCAAAGGCTTTGCATCCATAATGAGGGAATTTAAAAACAGCTTTGAGTATGAATAAGCAGAAAAATTGAAGTTTGTTCAAATTAGGTGAAATGGAATCTGAATAAGGAATTTTTTTATCACTATAACAACTGATTTCTGCTGTTGCCAAAAAGATGTACTATCTGCCATATCTCATAGCATGTCCTTCCTAGGTGGGGTGGTACAGTTGAATTCTTGCCTGCATATTCACTGAGGACAGTTTTTCCCTGAAGAGATGTCTCTCAATGGTCAGGACAGTAGTAAGAGACACTCAGGCGAAGCACAGAGAAGTAGCCTGGATTTCCTCTCTTGGTTACCCAGTCCACCAGCTCTCAGTTCACAGAAGCCATGGAGCAAAAAAGGGATGAAGTGTTGAGCTTTGGGCCTTTCTCATTTTGATAACTATAATTAGTTTGATACAACATGTAAGTGTAATGCTTTTGAATTTTTATCATCTACTTGGAATGTAATGACAATAATACACATACACACACTTTTTTTTTTAAGCAAGGACCATCACTTCCGAATCCTATTTGGGTTATATTCTCCTAATGACTGCTTATAGTGAAAGAATATCAACTAATTTAAATCTTCAGTTTAATCATTTAAACATATTGTGTCTTTTCTTATTAATTAATGTAATTTTGTTCTGTCATATATATTCAATAATTTTTATTTCAAAATAATATTAGGTGTTCAAAATATTACAGCGTTCTAGTTATATGCATGAATTTTATAATGCTGAAGTCAGGGTTTTAACAAAATAATTATACTATTATTTTGACCTATTTTTGCCTTTTTATACACTTTCTCTAATTTTCTTTTATAACTGTTTTTTCTCTGTCCTGTCAATTTGTATTCTGTTTTTTATTTGCTTTTTTATGTGATGTTATCTTCTTTTAGCTTTCTTTGTTTAATCGAAAACTAATGTATCATATCTCTTTCCTTTTAAAATGTTTGTATTACTCTCCTAGATTATTAAATCCTGGGCAGGAATCATTGCCCATGCTATGAAATGAGTGCTGTAAAGTTGAAAGAGGAAGGAGGTTAATCATTTTTGTCTGTTTTCCTGGCCCTTCAAGCACAGCCAACCTGCCTAGTTTACACTGGAAGACAAAATAATCTGTAAGTTGATTGAATAAGAAAACTGTGAGCTTCAGTTATAAAATGTATTCATCTCAATCTCAGCCTTCAAATTATTCCATGCCTATATATTTGAAGCCTTGCTTTTTATATTACCAAGAGGCGAATTTTCTTCTGAATTCACTCAGTGGCTTATGTATTATCATTAGGTGCATTGAGGGACTGTATGAGTGTGTTTTATATGTTTGGATTTTACTTTTGCTTACTTATTGAATGTATAATGCACAAAAGTAAGAGGAAATGTATAATTGAATGTATAATGCACAAAAGTAAGAGGAAAAATGAAGACAGTATCCTCTCTGGTCTTCAATAAACAAAGAGACAAACAAAACAGAAACAGAGGAATTCACAACTGAGTCACATATTTACTTCCAGTTGTAAGGTGGGGTAAAGTCTCTTCTGATTCTGATGATCTTTGCCTTTTCCAAGTCAAGTCCTCAGCCTCCGCACATAACATAGGAGTTTTGTTTATGAGGCCACCGGGGAACCTGTGGATGTTCGCAGGAGATCTGTATGAGGCTGAAAGCAGACGCATAAAACTAAGGTGGAAACTATGGGTGAAGAATTAGAATATGGCTGGGCTCCAATAAGAAAACTAAGCCCACGTTTTCACTCATTCCTATATAATGAGTTTTGCAGATGCTAGTTAATGATTTTCACTTCTGCATTTTTCACAAGCCCTGGAATTTATCAGATCTGGAAGAAAACATTTCACTAGTTCCCAGAGAATTTCTGGCCTACCCCTATTCAGGAAGTTATGTGAGTCTCATGAGGCATCCTGTTCTTGTAATAGTTATGGTCTATTTTGTAAACTCTGAAGAGTTGAATTAGGGTCAGCTGCAGCTACTATTTATTTGTTGTCCAGTAAGTGGCAGACACGGTGCTAAGCCCTTTACATACATCACGCCACGTACGCCTTATGACAATCCTATTAAGTAGATTTTACTGGCCCCATTTTCAAATAAGAACTCTAAGCTCAAGGATCTTACTTCAAGGTAACCCAGCCAGTAAGTGTCAGAGCTGGGACTGAAATCCAGCTCTTAAAAACTGTATTATTAACAACCAATTAATACTACCCCCAAAATTCCTGTATGTTTTTTAAAAATCTTCTGAAGAGCAAGCATCTAAAATTGTTATTGTTAAGTATTTTCAAGTTAACCTTGAATTGATTGAGGAATATTCAGATGTGTTTGGAAAAACATTCTTCTTTTCACTGTTGTCATCTTCAGCATTATTTAAAATTTAGTGATATGTGGTAGTATTTTAAGAACTATGGGTGAGGACAGCATAGAAACCGAAGCTATTACCTGCAAAGGATATAACATATCAAGCTATAAAGCCAAAAATTTTAATCTGTAAAGGTTACACACAGTACACTATGTTAAAATTCACAAATCTCAAGAGGGTAAGAATCTACGTGTATCCGTTTCTATTAGGCCTCGGGGCCTGCACTCACTGACGCACCCTGAATGTTCTCTCTCTCTTTCCCTGACATTTTCTCTTACCTTTATATCATCAGCCTCTTCTTTCCTACTTCAATGAAAATTGCCCAAGAAATATTTTTTAAATGAAAATTTAAAATATCAGTACTTTTCTGTTCAAACTATCTGAATTCATAAACAAAATGAAAACATTTTCTGTGGGAAAATCTTGGATTCAAGGTCAGGGTGAAAGATTCTGTCGGCATCCAGTTTTCACCTATCAAATTCCAGTCTATCTTCTCTTACCTTTCTAAACTAGGAAACCATCTCTTTCATTTAGGCATTTGTATCTTTCAATCTGTGCACTATTTCAACTTTCATACACTCTTTCTGTGAGTCCACTGTGTTTTCTTTCTTTTTTTTATTTATTATTATTTTTTTTTATTATAGATAAAAATATGCGCCATAGATGTGGCCCAACCCATCACCCTCCCTCCACCCAAACCTCCCCCCTCCCTTCCCCTTCCTTGGTCCTTTCCTCATAGTCTTGAGGTATAGTTGGGTTATAGCCTTCATGTGAAAGCTATAGTTTAGCTTCATAGTAAAGGAATTATAGGATCAGACAAATATGAGTTTCAGAAAATAAAGTCAACTAGTTATTTGCTGAGACTGTGTTAACTGTTTTAGGCAAAATCTATCATTAAAGCCACAAGTTATGTCTCTGGAAACACTGTGGATTTTTAAAAAAAGGATAAGGGCATTTGAGTTACTATTTTAAACTCTGCTACTATCTCACTTGATTTTAAATAAGTCGTGTATACTCTCAAGGACTCGGTTACCATATATTACATTGAAAATACTGGATTTGGGAGGTGCCTGTAACTTAGTCAGCAGGGCACTGGCCACATACACTGAGGGTGGTGAGTTTGAACCCAGCCCGGGCCTGCTAATCAATAATGACAACTACAACCAAAAAATAGCCAGGGGGTGTGGTGGGTGCCTGTAGTCCCAGCTGCTTGGGAGTTTGAGGCAAGAGAATTGCTTAAGCCCAAGAGTTTGAGACTGCTGTGAGCTGTGAAGCTACAGCACTCTACCCATGGTCTGACAGTTTGGGAGGAAGGAAGGGAAGAAGAGCAAAAGAAGGAAGGAAGAAAATACTTGATTTATGAGATCATTTTCTTTTTTGTTTGTTTTGAGACAGTCTCACTTTGTCACCCTCAGTAGAGTGGCGTCATAGCTCACAGCAACCTCAAACTCTTGAGCTCAAGCAATTATCTTGCCTCCACCTCCTGAGCAGCTGGGACAAGCGCCCACCACAATACCCAGGTATTTTTAGAGACAGGGTCTCACTCTTGCTCAGGCTGGTCTCAAACCTGTGAGCTCAGGCAATCCACCCACCTTGGCCTCCCAGAGTGCTGGGATTACAGGAGTGAGTCGTGTCTAGCCCAAAGACTCTTTTCTTAAGCTTAAAGTAGATATTATAAAACTTGTGATTTGTCACTTTTAACGTAAACATGTATAGTTGAGTCTAGACATATGGGAAATCCTAGCACTCTGGGAGGTCGAGATGGGTGGATTGCTTAAGCTCAAAAGTTCAAGACCAGCCTGACCAAGAGCTAGATCCCATCTCTACTAAAAATAGAAAAACTAACTGGGTGTTGTGGCGGGTGCCTGTAGTCCCAGCTATTTGGGAGGCTGAGTCAAGAGGATTGATTGCCTGAGAATGCTGTGAGTTATGATGATGCCAGGGCACTCTACACAGGGCTAGAGAATAAGACTCTGACTAAAAAGGAAAAAGAAATCTCCTATTTTATTACACTGATTCTAAATTTTACCATAAGTTATTGACCATTTTAATATTTCACAAGTGTCTAAACAAGCTTAGCACCACAAAGAATTCAGCAGAGACATGCTTTTTTCCTTTCTTAAACAAATTAATTTTCTTTGACAGTAACTATATACCTTGCGATGTTCAAACCCTGCACATTCAAGAAAGGACTGGCCCTTGGTCAGTTCCTGAGAGACTGACGTGTGAGCAGGTAGAATGAGGGGGAAGATCTGCCCTCAATGTGGGTGGGCAGCATTCAACTGGCTGGGAGCCTAAAAAGGAGGCAGGGAAAACAAAGGAAAGATGAATTCTTTCTCCCTCCCTCCCCTGGAGCTGGGACACTCTTCTCCTGCCCTCAAACATCAGAACTCTATGCTCTCTAAAACTTACACCAGCAACCCCCAGGTTCTCAGGCCATTGGCCTCAGTCTGAGACTTATGCCATTGGCTTCCTTGGTTCTGAGGTTTGGGGGCTTTAATGAGCCATGCTACTGGCATCCCCATGTCTCTAGCTTGCTGATACTTCTGTGGGACTTCTCCACCTCCATGATTACATGAGCCAATTTCCCTAATAAATCCACTATCAAATAAACATATGTACAAATATCCTACTGGTTCTGCCTCTCTGGAGAACCCTAACATATGGGCTGAAAGTTTAATGAGGAATGGGATATGTACATAATATCAAAGTATTTCCTCACAAGGTACTATTAATTACAAAGTGATATTTCAAGAGTAACTTCACAATGGAGAAACCTGGCAGATACAATTGTAAAAGTGATCAAAATTATTATCAACAGCACTGGACAAATTAAACTCATTACCCACATGATAGGGAGCAAGAAAATAACAAACAGCATCACTTCTGTGACATTTCTATTAAAAATACATAATTTTGAGAGGGTTGTTGGTACTGCAGTGAGACGCATGCTTCCCAAGACCAGGTAACATTTCATTTGTTGCATTTCCAGTTCCCAGCACCAACTCACCAACGAAGATTTTACCAAAAACCTTAGGACCAATAAATGTGAATGCTGGACCCCAAATGATTATAAGCACACCACAGAGACTAACCAGTTCAGGAAGCGTCCTGACTGGGAATCCATACACCCCTGCACCAGCAATGGTTACTCAGACACACATAGCAGAAGCTGCTGGCTGGGTCCCTGGTGATAGGAAACAGGCTAGAGAATTTCTACTCTGATTTTTCAAAAAGGAATATTACGCAGCCTTAAAGAAAGATGGGAGACTTTACCTCTTTCATGTTTACATGGATGGAGCTGGAACATATTCTTCTTAGTAAAGTATCTCAAGAATGGAAGAAAAAATATCCAATGTACTCAGCCCTACTATGAAACTAATTTTTGGCTTTCATATGAAAGCTATAACCCAGTTATAACTTAAGAATATGGGGAAGGGGGGGAGGGGGGAGGAGAATGGGCAGAGGGAGGGTGATTGGTGGGATTACACCTGCGTTGCATCTTACAAGGGTACATGTGAAACTTAGTAAATGTAGAATGTAAATGTCTCAACACAATAACTAAGAAAATGCCAGGAAGGCTATGTTAACCAGTGTGATGAAAATATTTCAAATCATATATAAAACCAGAGCATGGTACCCCATGATTGCATTAATGTACACAGCTATGATTTAATTAAAAAAAAAAAGAATTTAGCAAGAGTCTGCACATTTCAAGAAAATAATAGTAAGACTTCAAAAGACTAGGCACTATAAGCAACTGAGGGTTTTTCTTTTTTCTTTTGTATGATGTAAAGCTCTCAAACTGAAACACTGGTATAGGTTGGATGGTGTCCCCCCAAAAAGGGGTTGACAGTTCTAGCCCCCAATAACTCAGGATATGATCTCCTTTGGAAATAGGGTCTTTACAGAGGTAATCAAGTTAAAATGAGGTAATTTAGGGTGGGTTCTAATCCATTGTGACTGGTGTCCTTATACAACGGGGGAAATTTCGGCAAAGAGATAGATGATGTGGAGACACACAGGGAAAATGCCATGTGAAAACAAAGAATTGGAGTGTTGCATCTAAAAGCCAAAGAATGACTGAGACTACCAGAAGTTATAAGAGAGAACTAGAACAGATCCTTCCCTGGTGTGTAGATGCTTTAAATTAATGTACGCAGCTAGATTTAATGCTTTATTATTATTATTATTAAATCATAGCTGTGTACATGCTTCACAGGAAGCATGGTCCTGCCAATACCTTGATTTTGGACTCTTGTTCTCCAGAACTGTAAAACAATATAAATCTGTTTTTTTTTTGTTTTTTTTTTGAGACAAGAGCCTCAAGCTGTCGCCCTGGGTAGACTGCCGTTGCATCACAGCTCACAGCAACCTCCAACTCCTGGGCTCAAGTGATTCTCCTGTCTCCACCTCCCAAGTAACTGGGATTACAGGCGCCTGCCACAATGCCCGGCTATTTTTTGGATGCAGCTATCGTTTGGTGGGCCCAGGCTGGATTCGAACCCGCCAGCTCAGGTGTATGTGGCTGCTGCCTCAGACACTTGAGCCGCAGGCGCCGAGCCATCTGTTGTTTTAAGTTACTGTCAGTAGTACTTTGTTAAGCAGCCCTAAGAAATGGGTACAAGCACCTTTCCAAAACTGTATATTATCTTCTTCATACACAGGAGGAGGATCTTTGTGACTATTTTTCTTTTATCTTTAATGTTTTGACATAAATTTGTATGCTCATTTATAAGACCTTCAAACTCCTATCACTGCTAATACTTTAAAATTTAAAATCCATTTAATATTTGATCTCCAACAGATCTAAGCAATGTCTTTGACTCCCTAATGTTCAAATCAACAGATTTTATTTTTCAGTCATTAAGGTAAGAATGTCTAAAGCAGTAATTTTCAACTAGTGAGCTGTGAGAGGATCTTAGGTGTGCCACAAAAATTTTTTAAAGATTTCACAAGGACGGAGAAGAATCCAGTGCACTCAATACTAATAGGAAACCAGTAGACAGTCGAATAACATGCCCACATAAGAGAAAAACTCCAATCAATTCAAGGTGGGGGATGGAGGAGTGAGGGAGCAGGGAGAGGGGAGGAGGGAGGAATATGGGTGTGCTCCCACTTAATGGGCACAAGGTATATGGCATACCTCTTGGGGGAGGGACACAGTTATAAGAGGGACTCTACCTACCAAATGAAGACACTGTAACCTAATTCTTTGTATCCTTAATTAACATGAAACAATAAAAAGAGTACTAAAAAAATTTTTTTAAGATCATTAATTATTTTCAAAAGTTCAAAGTACAAGTATATTCTTTTTGTACTTTTTTTGATCAACATAATTTAAGTGTGCCGTGGAAGTTTAACTGTAGGTTCAAGTGTGCCATGAGATGAAAAAGGTTGAAAAACACTGGTCTAAAGTAACATCATAATAGAGAGGAAAGAGGAATTTAGAGAAAGATAACAAGGAGTAATAGTTTAGGGATCAAAATAAATTATTTAACCTTTTGTAAGCTATAAAGTTATCAGTAAATGAAATTTTTTTTTTTAATTATTAAGACAGAGTCTCACTTGTCACCCTCTGTAGAGCACTGTTACATCACAGCTCACAGCAACATCAAACTCTTGGGCTCAAGCGATTCTGTTGTCTCAGCCTCCCAAGTAGCTGTGACTACAGGCGCCTGCCACAATGCCTGGCTTTTGTTGTTCTTGTTTGTTTAGCAGACCCGGGATGGGTTTGAACCCACCAGCCCCAGTGCATGTGGCAGGCACCCCAACCACTGAGCAAAGGCACCCAGCCCATAAATGCAATACTGAATCTTATCAGTGATCTTTTCTGTTTAAAGTTCTCAAATATGTTAACTTAGTATTTTGTTTGCATGTTTGTCTTAAGTTTAGTGTCCACTACTCTCCTTTCCATCCAATTAGGGAACAGACTTCTTTTTAAAGTTAATTATGAAAATTAATTAACTTTTAGAGACAGGGTTTCTCTGTTACCCAGGCTGGAGTGCACTGGTGCAATCATAGTTCATTGTAACCTGGAACCCCTAGGCTTAAGCAATCCTCCTGACTCAGCTTTCCCTAGCAGCTAGGATGACAGGCGCACAACACTATGCCATGTAGAGACAGGTGTATTGCTGTATTGCCCAGGCTGGTCTCAAACTCCTGTCCTCAAGCTATCTTTCCACTTCAGCCTCCCACCAAGTGTTGGAATTACAGTTCTGAGCTACTGTGCAGAGCCCAGGAAACAGGTTCTTAAATTACCCTAATGTATCAATTCATAACAGAATCACAACCATTTTCTTCATTTTACTCCCACATAAATTGTGATTGTTTTCTTAGCTTCTGGCATTACATCTGGCACATAGGAAGTATTAAATATTTCTTTGGTGTAAAAGCCAGATAGGAAAACAAATTTAAAAAAGATATATTAATATAAACATTCACAGTCCAAGGGCAGATGGCTGGTACGTTTTTATAATGGTTTTTAGAGAAGCACTTACTCTTACCCTTGAAACTGACTCTTGGTTTTGATGATTCTTAACAAACTACTTTATTAAAAAGCATAAATTGCTTTAAGACCTCTGACAAAGTAGGGATACTTTATCAGCTTGGTAAGGCTTGTCTTATGCACCTCTTCCAAAGTATTTTGACTTAATACTTTCTTTGGAAAAATAAGCTACTAGATCAAAGGCTATTTGATGTTTTTGGCCTGTAAGCTGTCCCTTTCTTTTGAATGATCAGCCAAATAACCAATATATAACAGGTAGGTGCTAAGATGGACCCTATGATCTTTGCTTCCTGACTATGTTCTATTCTCTTATGGTAGTGATCTGTGGCATGGTCAAATAGTCCAGCTCAAACTACACAATCTGTGATGTTTCCATGCCAAACCACCTCCCTAAAGAAAAGAAGTGGGAAGCAATGAAACTTCAGCATGCAGTTTCTCCAGAAAGATATATGGTTTACATAGCTGCTTTACTCAGGGGTAAATGCATTTTGCATTCTTTGGTATTTTAAGAGTAGATTTTTCTCCTCATTTTGTCATTCAGTAACTCCAAGTAACTCAAAATTTTATTCAAATTCATCCATTATAATAGTGGAACCAACCAGATATAGTTTATTTAAAATATATTCATTATAAACCATTTGACTCAATTTTTAAAAATTGCAAATACCTTAAAAACTGTAACAGTGTCTAAGATTGCAAATATTGCCTTATGAAATTATAAAGTAAAACTGTCCGGTGAAAACTATGAAATATGTTAATTAAATTTTCACATATAAAAAATATATATTTTTTACTGCAACACTGAACAGTTAAGGCCACAACACTTGAAGAAGAGTTTAAGATACACGTATTTTGAAACTGTTTCTTAAAAATGTTAGCATAAATAAATATCAAAACTGGTCATATTGTTCAAATCAAATAAAACCTATTAACTTATATCTTTAAAAGACTTATCAGAAACTTCCCCTTAGAAGTCATAACATTTTTCAAGTATAAATAATAATATGCTTGGTGACCATGAAAACATAAATATGCACTTATAGTATTATACAAGATTTTGATCTTTTCTCTAGACTCGGTGGTGAAGAAGTCTGATGATTCTGACCCTTGTGATTCTGGTTAGAATCTTTTTTATTGTTTTCCAAAGTTATTTGATCTCCTATTGATTTTATTTCTGGAAGTGGCTTATTAATATTGAGCATACTTTTCAGACTTGCCCTTGACAGCCTTTTGAACACGAAAACCTAGAAAATACAAACATACAAAACTCATTTCAATAAATGAAACATTCATTTAATAGTGTTTAGGGGGTTATCATTTTCAACAAGTACGAACATAATTTCATCATGTCTTTATGAGGCACCATATGTATATCCCAGGCTTTTTCCTTTTACCAAAATGCAGTCATGATTCCATGTTAAAACAAGATCATTCAGGGTCTTTCAATACCATAAACATCTTGGTAATATATTATCTTTTTCTTCAAAGAACAAATTTAGTTTTTCACTTCGTGGAGTTATGAGAAAAGAAGATGAAAACTAGAATATTACTTATTATAACTTTTAAATGTAACCAGGATGGCTCATTTTCAGGGCATGTGTGTGATTTTCAGTGTCTCAGTAGATACAGTGAATTTCTATTGTAACATTCTGGAGGAAGAGGTTATATCTCCACATTCCTATAGATCAAAACTTTTGACAAAATGTTAGTGCTGCCAAATGATGGCTGTGTGAACCCTGTAGGCAGTTGGATACACGGGGCTGCTTCTCAGGGGAAGCCAGGGCTGTAGATATACAGAATACAGATAATAGCTAGGGAGATTAGAGTAGCCCCAATAACCCAGGGATTCTGGGAAGGTGGAAAAGAGAATATAAGAGACTGAGGAAGAACAAAGTATGAGAGGCAGGCAGAGGACAAGCCAGAACTGAGGAACATAGTTTGTAGGTACAAAATCAGCAAAATGATGCAACCAGAAGGGGCAAAAATATATCAAGGGAGGGGAACAGCAAGATGACTGACTAGAGACAGCTTTCACCAGAGGTTCTAGTCCAGAAGGAAAAAAATTGGACTAAAATGAATCTGGAGTGTTGCAGTTGAAGAGTCACATGCAAGGAGAAGAAATCAAGGTGCCCAGCATCCCCATAGAGACAAATGAAGATGTGAAAGAGGAAGGGAGAAAGAAGGGACTGAAGAAGCCCTATACTGAACAAAGGGGTTGGGGGGCCCTTCCCCTTGGCTCTCTGTGCAGAGCAATGAACGTGGGATTTCTCACCCCATAGGAGAAAGCCACGAAACCCAAGTTTTCCTGCAACTAGGAAATTCCATCCCCTAGATCCCCATCTTGACTGACAGAAAAGTGAACACACTTTGTCTCTACCACCTAGTGCCCACAACCCATCTCCCCCTCTCTTTGGTTCCTCAACAGATTGTCTCCTGCAGAGGCCAGCCTCCCAACACTCTGGTAACTGGAGTGCTAGTCCAATGGCCCAGGCAGTCTGGAGGGTCTGTCCCATACCCAGGCACCAGGAAAACGAAGGAACTCTGACTGGACCCACAGGGGAACCAAGAATCACAGAGGCAACTTTCTCCCTGACCACAACTGGCTGGATCCTTAACTGGCCATGGGGACAGGGAGGCAGATCCTGCCCTCTTAACATGTCTGGCAGGGTCTCAAAGACTCCTCTATATTGTGTAGTCCCATTAACTGAGTGTGTTCCATCCCCCTACCGTGAGAGGAAATTGTGGTGTGGCTGCACCTTGATGAGAAGGGGTCCCTCCTAAGTGTCCCTTCTGCTAGGAGGGACCTTTTCCCTGCCCTCTGGAGTAGCTCTGTTTGGAGTCTACACCTGACAGGCCTTTCCTGGTGGTTTAGTTCGGCTCATCACCTGCAAACTTGGAGAGAGAAAGGCCTACCCTCAGGTGAACCTGTCCTAGGAAGGTCCAGAAAGCAGACAGCAGGTTGCGGTCCCTTCCCCCAGCTGTCCTTAAAGATCACACTATATCCAGTCAGTTGAGGATAAGACTCCAGGCAAAGCCCCCTCACCCCACACTTTGAATTTGTTTGCATGAGGGGTATTCTTGCTGCAGCAGGGAAGAAAATTGGGTGGGAACAGTTGGGTGGCCTAAGGATACCTCACCCCCAGTCATGGGGGCATGGGAGCTGCATTAATTCGATCTTTTACAGCAGGAACTTCAGAAAATTCCAAGTCTCCTTTAAACTGGGCTGAGGGCAGGCTGATACTAGGACAGAAGCAGATCAGCTTGCTGAGAGACACACCTAGCCAAGGAATACCTGGCAGCCTGATACAAAGTGCTACATCACCCAACTTGAAGGAAGCAAGACTGGCCCTCAAAGAATCTCATGCCATAGCCCTGAAAGGGAGTTTAAAATGCTGTGTGTGGGGAGGGTCACAGATACATACTCAAACTCATTTCAATAGTCAGAAGTGAACAGATGACGAGATCCATATCCCAGGGCATCCAGAACTAATTTCAGCCCACCAGTTTTAATTTTAGTTGCCAAAAGGCTCTCTGGGGTGTTGCCTAAGTGTCCCCAATTAGATTATCTCTTAATAACTATTCAGGACAACCTAATATTTTAGCTAAAAAATTGTAATTAATATAAAAAATAAACTGAAAATACACATGGGGGAACCAGCAGAAGAATCCTGGCAACATGAAAAATCAGAGCAGATCAACTCTCCCAAAAGACTACACAGGAGATACAGCAGAAAATATCCATAGAGAAATTGCTGAAATGTCATAAACAGAATTCAGAATATGGATGTAAATAAGATGAATGGAATTAAAGAGAAGATGGAAAAAGAAATGTAAAAAGTAGTCCAAAAATTGACTCAAGAAATTAGTGAAATTAAAGACAAAGTCACCAAGGATCTTGACATAATTACGAAAGATATAGAAGAGCTTAAGGAATTCAAAGAGGCATCCAAGGAGCTTCAAAACATGGTAGAGAACCTCAGTAGTAGAGCAGAACATGGAGAAAAAAGATTTACAGAAATTGAAGACAAGATTTTTGAACTAAATCAAAGAGGGGGAAAAAAGAGAACAAAAACAGAATATTCCCTGAAAGAATTATGGGATTACCCCAAAAGATCAAACATTCAAATTATAGGGATTCCTGGAGGAGAGGATGGTCCTAAAAGTACTAAAGCTCTACTTCAAGAATCATATTGGAACATTTCTCAAGCATTATGAGAGACACAGAAATTCAGATAATAGATAAGTTTTAGAAACCCACCACTACTCAATTCAAACAAAGCATCTCTTAGACACATTGTAATTAACTTTGCCAAAGTCAAAATGAAAGAAAAAGTTCTGTAAGCCACCAGATTAAGAAAAGTCTTACCTACAAAGGGAAAAATATAAGGACAACAGCATACCTTTTAGGTGAAACTTTTCAAGCCAGAAGAGGATGGTCATCAGCCTTTAACCTTTGCCTACCTTCCACAGGGCACAAGGAATAAAACTAAGCAACAGATCTCTACAAAATAAGATGAAAAAAACTCCACCATACCTTATCAATTCTCTCAATAATGTGAACAGCTTGAATCCCCCACTATAAATGCACAGGCTGGCTGAGATTTAAAAAATCCCCAAATCTAATATTTGATGTCTCTAAGAAACCTATCTAACCTCTAAAGATAAAACAAAACTTGGGGTAAAGGGATGAAAAATAGTATTCCAAGCAAATGAGGATCAGAAAAAAAGCAAGGGCTACAATCTTATTTGCAGATACAATTGTATTTAAACCAACAACAACAACAACAAAAAAAGAAAAGGAATGACAATGATGGACACTATATATAGGCAAGAGAAGTATACAACATGAAGAGATTTCAAACAATAACATCTATGTACCCAACCTACACATGCCTAGATACATAAAATGAACCCTAAATGATCTGAACAACATGATATCTTCAAATTCCTTAATACCCAGAGATTTCAACACCCCTCTGACAGAACTGGACAAATCCTCCAAGCAGAAACTAAACAAAGAAGCAACAGATTTAAACACGACCCTAGAACAAATGGGCTTAACAGACATACTCGGAACATTTCATCCTACTAAAACACATTATTCTCATCAGTCCATTAATCATCCTCCAAAATTGATAATTGTAGGGCACAAATCAAATCTCAACAAATTTAATAGATTAGAAATTATACCTTGTATCTTCTTAGACCAGCACAGAATAGTAGTGGAACTCAACTCCAACCAAAATCTTCATACCCACATAAAGTCATGAAAACGATACAATCTTATGCTGAATGACAGCACGGTTAAGGATTAGATAAAGAAGGAAATCATTAGATTTCTTGAACAAAACAATAATGAAGCCACATGGTATCAAAACCAAGGGGATACTGCAAAGGCAGTCTTAAGAGGAAAATTTATAGCATTAGAAGCCTTCATCATGAAAATACAAAGAGCAAGTCAACAACCTAATGAACCACCTCAATCAAATGGAAAAGGAAAAACAATCTAACCACAAACCTAGCAGAAGAAAAAGTAACCAAAATCATAGCTGAATTAAATGAAATCTAAAGTACAAGAATCATTCAGAAGTCAGTGAAACAAAGTTGGTTCTTTAAAAAGATTAATATAATCGATAAACCCTTGGCCAGACTAATCAGAAACAGAAAAGTAAGATATCTAGTAACCTAAATCAGAAACAAAAGATATCTAGTAACCTAAATCAGAAACAAAAAAGGTGAAATAAAAACAGCACAGATGAATAGCTAATAAACATATAAAAAAATGCTCATCATCCCTAATCATCAGAGACATGCAAATTAAAACCACTCTGAGATATTACCTAACTCCAGTAAGAACAGACTGTATCACAAATCCACAAACTACAGATGCTGGCGTGGATGTGGAGAGAAGGGATCATTTTCGCACTGCTGATAGGATTGCAAACTAATACAATCTCTATGGAAAGAAGTACGGAGAATTCTAAAAGAACTAAAAGTCAACCTTCCATTTGATTCCACAACCCTATTACTAGTTATATACCCAGAAGAAAAAAAAAAATCATTTTACCACAAGGACACTTAAAGTAGAATGTTTTCTTCAGCTCAATTTACAATCACTAAGATGTGCAAGCAACCCAAGTGCCCATTAACTCACGAATGGATTAACAAATTGTGGTCTATGCATACCATAGAGTACTATTCAGCCATAGGAAAAGATGGTTACTTTATATGTGTTTTGTGTTTACCTAAATGGAGTTGAAACACATTCTTCTTAGTAAAGTATCTCAAGAATGAAAAAAAAAAAAGTATCCAATGTACTCAATACTACTAATGAAACCAATAAATAAACTACTACATGCCCACAGGAAAGAAAAATACAAGTGTATTCTAGTGATGGGAAGGGGAGAGGATAGAAGGGTGGAAAGGGAATAGGGAGGGTGATTGGTGGGTTTTCACCTTATATACACAATGTGAGGGTATTCAGCAACTCCCCAACCCCAGCCCTCTATCCCCCCACAACCTGGTTAACGGTTCAACTACAACTTGAACTTTACCTTAGAAATGAAAACAATGTAAACCTAAATACTTGTACCCTCATACTAATCTGAAAAAAAAATTTCTCACACACACAAACACACACACACAAAGGGAGTGGACAATAGGACCATATGCAGAAGAGATCAAGATGACAGCAGAAGTTTCATTTGATTTAGGCCCTTTGAAAATTTAGCCTGAGAGAAAATAGGATTCTTAAAGAGTGACAATACATATAGTAATTTTGACAAAATGCCCAAACCAAAAAACAGGAAACAAAAACAAGGTGAAGACTTGACTCTTTCAGAAATCAAAACAGTGCTAATGGTATCGCTCACCTTTAGCTTTATAGAATGCAGGAATGAGGATACAAAGCTATACTCAAAAAAATCAGAGTTTGGAAAAAGTGTTAATGGATTAAAATAGAACTCCTTTAAAGGCCATGATGAAGAAATACACAACTTGAAAAATTCTACCACTAAAAAGTACCAAGAAATGCTGAATAAGTATAAAAATATAATTTTATAAAGTGCAGGTAATCTCATAAGAAAATTAAGGGAAATCCTGATGGATGTGCCAAAAAATGAAGAAGGAGCAGGAAGCCTCATAGGTGAGTACCGAAATAGTATTTGTTAATCTCATAACTTGGACCCTTACATTTTAACAGATTTGATTTCATAATGTGAGAAACTGAAATTGAGACCCCCTACATAATGTCAGGATCCTCTAAGTACTATATTTTTAATATAAGTATACTTATAAACATTGAGAGAGAAAATAGTGTGCCTCTCTTAGCCTGGTGTTTGAAAAAGAAAAATGTTTTGCTAGCATGAGTTTTGAGTTCATATTTATTATACCAGTGGAGGTGGGCAATTCTTAACTCAGAAATTAAACTGGTACTTTAGTCACTTTAGAGCTAACAGAGGCTAATACAAATTCTCTAATCTAGGCTTTAAAGTATTTCCCCCAAAAAGTCCCAGTTGAACATGAATTCACATCCAAATTTCAAAACACATATGGAAACAAATCACCATTAGCAAGTTAGCCAATGTAACACACATATTTAGACTTCTAAGGATGTCTGACATTGGAATTACTAAATGTAAAATTATAAAATTAGTATGTTTAAGTTATTTAAAGGCTTGGAATAAAAACCATAAACATAAAACAAGATGCTTTTTTCAAAAGACCAGATTACTTTGAAAAAGAACAAAAATAGAACTTTACTTAAAATAAAGAAATAAAACTCAACAGGTATGTTAAACAGCAGAGTTGTCTCAGCTCAAGAGAAACTATGACATTGATGAAAAGCCCTGAAATCACTCAGAATATCACCTAGCTATGAAAAATATGAAAGTGATATTAAAAGACACGGACAAAAGAATAAAAAGTTATATATCAGAGTAAAAAAGGGAAGAATTATTCAAATATATAATGATTAAGAATATTTAAAAATATGATGAATGACATAAATTCTCGGATTTAAGAGTCATAATAAATTCCAAGAAAGTTAAAATAAGAAAAGTTCACACCTAAGCATCTCATAGTGAACTGAAACCTGTCACAAACAATCTAAAAAGCAGCCAGAGGCAGGAGCTTGTAGCTCAGCAGCTAGGGCACCAGTCACATACACCAGGGCTGGCAGGTTTAAACCCAGCCCAGGCCTGCTAAACAACAATAATAACTAAAAAAAAAAAAAAAAGCCAGGCGCCTGTAGTCCCAGCTACTTGGGAGGCTAAGGCAAGAGAATTGCTTAAACCCAAGAATTTGAGGTTGCTATGAGCTGTGACACCACAGCACTCTACTAAAGAGGACATAGAGAGATTCTGTCTCAAAAAATAAATAAATAAAAAGCAGCTAGAGAAAAATGACAGGTTGTAAGTTATCAGAATTTATACTAAAGCAAAATTCTAAACAGCAATAATGAGAGCAGATACCAACAAAATACAACTTTCAACCAGCCATGCTGCCATTCAAGAACTATAATAAAATATACTTTCAAGTGAACAGAAACTCAAAGTGTTAACTATCAACAGACATCTTACAGGACCTTCTAGCAGGGGTATCCAGTCTTTTTTTTCTCTGCTGCACATTGGAAGAAGAGTTGTCTTGGGTCACACTTTAAATGCACAAGCACTAACAAAAACTGATTAGCAAAAAAAGGTTTGTGTGTACTTTTTGTGATACTCAACACCACAGATAAGCAAAAATAATTCTCACAAAATCAGTAAGCAGACCATGGGGCACAGGTTGAAGAATTCAGGAAGAAAAATAAGGATTCCAGAAAGGATGCCTGAGATGTAAAAAAGAATGATGAATAAAGAAACTGGTATAAAAATAACATACGATTTTGTGAAGTTGAAAAATTTAAAACACTATAACAACATGTAAATGTAAAGGAAGGAGTGATCAGTGAGAAAACTCGGAAGATCCTGGCATTATTAGGGAAACCATTGGAAAACCGATTACCTTTAAATTTTAGGTATGCATGTTAAAAATGTCAAAGACAAAAATCCAGCTGTATGGGCCACTCACAAGAGATACACCAAAAACACAAATAAAAGGATGAAAAAAAGATCTACCATGCCATTGCTAACTAAAAGAAAGCTAGCATATATTAAAAATGTGAAATAGCTCCTGAAATTCTGCTTATGTTTATGGGCCATAAAAATCATATGAAAAGAGTTAAATTGTGTGGATTGTCATATGAAAAGTAGAAAGAGCAAGTCAATATTTGGGTCCTAGTACTAAAACAGAAAATTCATTTCACTTACATTCTTTAATTTTTTAATTTCTTTACTTGGTGTTGATTCATTACCTCCCAGGATTTCTGAAGAACTGCTCTTTGCACCATCGTGCATGCTTCCTATAATTGGATCATTTAGAAATATTGGTTCTAACTGATGAGAAAAAGAAAAGACCTGATGCGTTCAGTGAAACTACCAACCCTGAGTTGTGAGGAAATATGAAAAGGTTTCACCACTGGAGTAGTGGACAATGTCTACACTGCATATTTCCCTAAAAAATTAAGGTGAAAATCACAGAATGACCTGACCAATCCTGCCAATGTTTAGATGACCAGTATCCACATACACCTAGAGAGGTGCTTGTAAAAATGTTAGAGAAGACTTCTGTAAAATATACTTTTTTTACTAACCGATTTATAATTAAACTCTTTGTACTCAAATGGACATGTTATTTTTTGGTGCTTCAAGTTAATCCACGTTATAGAGTTGATTTATTATCTTTAAGCTATATTTATGAAGCATATACATGCTTTTACTTTTATATAATTAATTATTCAAAGCCTATATTTATTTAATTTATTTTTAAAACTTTCCAGGTGTGTTCAACCTCTCTCTGGCCTACGGGCCACATGCAGATCATTTAAGGCCTATTTTGCTTATCTGTGGCATTGGATTTCACAAAAAGTATGCATGGACCTTTTTTGTGCTCATCAGCTCTCATTAGTGTTTGTGTAGTTAATGTGTGGCCCAAGACAACTCTTCTTCCAATGTGCAGCAGAGAAAAAGTTGGATAGCCCTTTAAATTTAGGCTATATACTTAGAATACTTAGAGGTATATTAAAAATTTAAATACTTAACACATTTCTTAACATTTTGCCTAAAACATCCAAAATTAATCTATTAGAAGGAAAAAAAGATTAAGAAAACTATTCCTTCCTCAGCTTAAGTTTAGATCAGATATCCAGTATTATGGACAATTTCTTTTAATTTCAGGTTAATATGCACGTACATACAATAGGCTACATTTATGCTTATAAGGTAAAGTCCAGTCCAAGTTGTAGTTGAGTCCTTCACCCATAAACAGTTATTTTAATGAAAATACAGTAAACAGCATACTATAGTGTGATGGTGTGGAAACATAATATAGGAGTTGTACAGCATAAAAAGATGATTTGTATCTAGAAAATGTAGGTCTCATGGGCAATCATAGTATCCTCTATTCCAAGACACCCGTTCTCTCACACGAACAGCTAAGCTTAGGAAAAGATTTCTCTTTAATGTCTGATAAGATCAGAGATAGCGATCTGGGCTCTGAGATCACTGAATGGCTACTGTGACTATAGGCCAGTCCAGTCATCCTAACTTGGCAATGGGATAGGGCAATGCTCAGCAGAGATATAAACTAGGATCTGGAGGCAAAAACCTAACTTAATACTGGTTGAGTATGTGAAAAAAAGTTGTAAAACAATTGTCCTAAATCCCTTAACACTGACACAGGAGCAACCATGAGTAACATGAATATTTATATATGAAGAGAAGCTGTGATTATAAATAAGAACAAATAAGCCTGTGTCACAGAGTTCACAGCCTATTAAGAGGTCATGTCACAGTAAAAAGTATAAGAGAGGATATCTGCATAAACTTAAAATTGCCCAATTACTGCACATACCTGCAGGTATATGTATGTATGTGTGTGTGTTATTTATCTGGCCTTCTACAAAATATGCTTTTGAAGTCAACTGTGCTTATACCTTTTGGATTTTCATTGTAGTCACAAATAGGCCTTTCCCCTGGGATGGCTTTTTCTTCCTATAAACAATAAAAAAGCAATATAACAAAATATATTTGTGCTGTGCTAGAAAACTTGGTCTTGATTTTTAAGCAGAGTTCCAGAGTCTGCCTCTAGTTAATGACATAAACATGTGACAATTACTTCATTTTACTGGGCTCTTATAAAATGAGGGGCCTTAGATGCTGACTGATTGCAAATGTGTTCCTAGCTTAAAATTGCTTGATTAAAAAAAAAAAAAAATCCATGATTCAAGAATTCTCCTCAAAGAAGATTCAGGATCACTAACTGGTATATGATATACCTTAACATTTTACAGTGTCAAATTGGTGTTTAATAAGTTCTATGTTAAAAAATATGTAGGGCCACCCTAATTTGAACTCATAAAAGCTCCCTATAAAATAGTAACTGCTAAAACATTCTTTGTTCTGAGTGAGAGAAAAGAATCTTAGAAAAGGAGGAACTAAAGAAGAGAATGAGCTCTATGGAATAATACCATTTTGAACATTACAAATATAAGCACACAAAACAATACATGTTTTACAAGTACATATTCAAATAAAAGGACAAATGTTTCAGTGGTTGTCTGTGTTAAGGAAAAGATGAATGGGAATGAGGCTAAAAGGAAATAAATTTAAATAAGAGGGAAGTCTTATAGAGACCAATAAGAATGTTTCATTAACTAGAAGGCATGAGTAACTCAGTGTTCTACATGACAGGTACAGAAAATGAAAATGAATCAATATAAAATCATTCAGTTTGTGTTTTGGAACTCCACAACTCAAAAATTAATCCAGAGTAGGGTTAGAAAATGAATAACTTCAAACTTATCAACTATCTCCTAGCAGGGTCACTCTCAGGCAAAACTGCCAAATTGAAGAGATTATTTTTTGGCATCATTAACCCCACTTTCAAGATGATTTTTGCTTCCTCACTGACAGTTTCTCCCATTCCTCCTAATAAATACTTTTACCTAGACTACATATTTAAGGACCTGATCACATTAGAAACTGCTTTCAGTCATCTATGTACATGTAAATATGTGCAGGTGTGTGTACACATATGCATCCCATTTTCTGTCACCCAGTACCAGGGCTTCTAACTTTGCATTTTTAACATTTCAAGGAATGGGTGCTGAACTTGATTAATTTTCCAACAATATACTATCCTGTCTCATACATAGGCTTCCACTTATGGAAAACAGAATGCTACCAAGCAGTGTAGAAAGTATTCTAAAAACAAACTTTGCCTAACTCATAAATTAGCCAAAGCCTTTCTCTATGGTACATGAGTGAAGTTATTCATAGAAGTATTTCTGCTTCTGAATAAAGTTACAATCCAACCTCTACAGGAACTAGGAAACACATATTCTCTTAGGCAGGATCTCAGGATTTAACCACCTATCATCATACCTTTTCAATGCTTTTAGCTGAGTCATCGGTTATTTCTGCCTCTTCAGTTTTACTGTGGTCACCTTCAGGAACAATTTTATCATCTTCTGCAGTTTTCTTCCCACCTTCCAGATTTTCAGCATCAATTTTCTCAGGCACACTTTCTGGTTCTGTTTCTTCTGTTTCTGACACTCTGTGATCCTGTGACAAAATTGAGAGAAGAGTAAGATTTCCTTTTGTAAAAACAGAGATTTGATATTGCTGTCATAAATAATTAATACCATCTCAAAGAGGACATAGAATATTAACTTAAATGATAAAGTCCAATAAAATACTATATAATCCATGATGACTATTATGTCACTATATTACTATATTATGCCTGCTGTTCTATTTCAACTACTAAAATTACCAAAATTCTATGAGCATCTATGACAAGGTTAAAATGAAAAAAAAAAATTAAATAAATACCACATATATTCGAGTATAAGCCGAGTTTTTTCGGCACAAAATTTGTGCCGAGTTCGGGTTTTTCGGCACAAATTTTATGCCCAAAAAACTCGGCTTATACTCGAGTATATAGGTATGCTTTTGTGGCTGTCTCAAAGAGTGCTTTTAAAATTGAGAGATGTTAAAAAGATTTCTGTTTTATCTATGTTCATTTTCCAAAATGTAGCTATTTAGAATCACTTTAGAGATATGATTCACTGATAGTCAAGAGAGAGGTTAAGTATAAGATAAAGGGACATAGACAGTTTTAATGGTTTTCTCTCAGTTATTAGAAGTAGAGGGAAAACTAAACAGAGGCAGAACTTGTTCTATCTGGCTAAAATAGCCAGCTAATCCAAATTATAAAACAGCTTGTCTGTGGATTTGATAGACTGATAGTATATGAGCATTTACTAAGTATAAACAGAAAATACTAGTTTTAGCCTTTATTCTACCTCAGATTGTTTTTAGTTCTTATTTTGGATGAAATACTCTCTCTTAATGATTATCATTAAGAGATTAGGTTCCTTAATGGATTTTCCCCCTATGCTTTTCATTCACATGTTTCACTAAGGTTATAACAGCCTCTAAAATAAGTGAAGTAATTATCAGTGCCATTTACTCCCTTGAACAGTGTTCATACAAAGGTCATGCTTCAGATCACATATACCCTTTATCACCTTCAACCCTGTAATAGTTTCTGGTGGTCAGCTTTCTATTGTCTGTTTGGCTAAAGATAAAGCCTTATAACCAACGGAATCTTTAGTAGGTGGCTGGAAAACAATGCCTCTACTAATTAACTCACCTTCCTTTTGATAAAAATACAAAATTGCAGAGTTCAGACTAAGGAGAGGACACATTTACATTGTACACCTTAGTAATAAATACAAATGACATCCTCAAGCCAGCAGCACCAAGGATGTGACATAACAGCATTCCCACCAAGGGCAGGCAAATCCTAAGTAAGGCCTTGAGATTTAAAAACATTTCAGAAGCTACTCTGGGAGAAACTGACTTAGGTTAATCCAGGGTCATGAGGCGGTGTATGCAAGAGAGGGAATATGGGAGAGGGGAGCATGATACCCTGAGCAGACAGTTGTATCAAAGGATGATTGGTTAGGTTGGGCAGGGTTAGCCAAAGGTAGCTACAATTATCAACTAACTTCTGAAGCTTTGTTTCTGCATGATTTTCCCTCTAAGTGACTTATATGTTGTATATTATGCCTAGTCAGATACACATATGAGCAGCTAAACTTATCAAAAGACAACTTTACTTTGAAAGGGGATGGGAAGCAAGATTACTAGATTTAAGACTTATGACGTATAAACAGTTACATTCATAAATATATATAAATGAAAGGCTAACTAGAAAGAATAATGGTCCTGAGATAGAGAATTTCATAATATACCCTTTTGTCTCACACAGGGAGGGTCAGTGAGCTGTGTTCCCACAGTCCTTAAATACTTGGAGAGCTTGGCTAAAATCACCTGTGTCAACTCCAGTCAGTTTTGTTAACTAAGGTATTAATGTAACCATGGGATAATACCATGATATTATAAAAAGAACCTTGGAGTTTTACATTATTTTAGAAACAAGTGAAACACTCATCTCTTATAATAAACTACAATTTTTCTCATTAACTATAAGAAAATCTGTAACGATGAACAACTGTTAGAACTATATCATCTTCTAAATTTGAGAAGGCTATTAGAAAATGACATTTTCACCAGAAACCGCATCATCAATTATAGCACTTTGCACTTACTAAACACAAATAAAATTATTCTATACACATCTGGACAACTACTTTAAATCACAGAAAGCACTTACCTTCAAACTGAAACAATTTGGAAGAGATTGGCACAATAGTGGCATTTTATGAAAAGAAAGGGTAAAGTTTAAGTACATTCTTGGCATTAGAATAACATTAAGATGCAAAGAGGTAGTCTATTGTTAGGAATATGTTAAAAAAAAAAAAAGTGAATGGGCCTGACCTCTCACAAAAAGACCCTTTTGTATTGGTCAGACAAGACACAGTGAGCTGCAGTCTTTGCTCTGGCTGGCACAACATTTTTATATTTAAGGGAAAGATCCAAAAAGCAAAGGTTTGAGTTTGGTCAACAATACAATTACATTGCATACTTTAAGGACTAGAGTTGCTAGGGTGGAGAAAGGAAAAAGACTGAAGGGGGCTGAAGGGGAGCTTCTGAAGTGCTTTTCCTTGATTTAGATGCTGATCAGTTTGAAATGGGTGTGTTCAGTTTGTGAAAAATACATTGAGCTATATAAGTATAAGATAGGTACTTTTCTCTGTGTATTACACTTTTTTAAAGTAAAAAAACAAACAATAAAGCATAGTTTTGTGCTATAATTCTGGATTTATTACATGCCTCAATGTCATATATAGTAGCCTAACTTCATGAGTGCCATCAGCCTTTCATTACACTTTAAATGTTAAGGGGCATTATTGACCCATGTATGCTATGTAATAGAGTTTCACTTCAACTCATACTTACAGGTTATTATTGTAATCTACTTTATTTTCCATAAACCAATTTATTTTTGGCTATTGTATTTAAACATGTGTCAGATTCATAGGACTAAACTCATGTATACCAGTTGGTGACTTGGTGATTCATGAGTATAGCTTTGCACCTACCTTGGTGTGATCAGAGAGGATAATTAGAGTGATACAGGTTACCATTTGCTGAGTGCCTGTAACATGTTTCACGTGTTAAGTAAAAGACCCACTCTTTTATTAAAAGAGGGAAATAAGACTTAGCAAGATCAAAAACAAAACAACACAACGACAACAAAAACTTTTCCAGGTGTCCTCACAGCTAATCAGTGAAGAGCTGGATTTGAATTTAGGTCTACTGGACTCCAAAGCCCATGCTCATTCGCAAATCTGCCCAAATAATTTGAAAATCATAATGGCTGTCCTCATAATTTATTTTCCCTCCCTGACTTTTAAAGCATTGTAGACTCTTTTGGTCCCCAAGTTCACATCAATAACATCCTATTCTTATTTTTACATTAACTGCAAATAAAAATTTAGGACTTTTTTCCAGAGAACCAAAGTCTTTCGAATGTCTATTCCCCCCTCCTATACTGAGAATTATATCAACAGCACCCAATGTCTGACGTGTAATTCTCAAAGTTTAGTTCTGATTCTACTCCTATGCAAAACAAATATTTCTTTCCTAGTAGTGTGGGTTCTGCCCCTAGCCCTTTACTAGGTCACATCCCAGAGGCCCTCTCTGCAGCTGCTACCACTCCTTCCTCCCTGAAACCTTTCCTTGGCTTGGGCAGCACCTGTCTTTCTTAGTGTTCCCACCTACCTTCTTTCCAAACTTCAATTTCTCAACCTTACCTACTAATGTTTCCCAGAATGCTGTCTTCAGGTCTCATCTCTCTTCACACTAGCAATGTTTCCTTTGGTTCAAATTCAGTTTTAATAAGTTTAAAATACGTAGCAATCTCCCCTGACCCCTTGGACCCATATATGTATCTACCTACTGAATATGTCCTGCAGACAATCTAAAATCAACAAATCCACAACTGTCTCCCAAACCTACTTCCCTATTCTCAATCTTGCTGATTAGCATTAATTTTTCCTCAGTTCTTTAAGCCAGAAATGAGGAAAGCTTGCCCCTTTTCTTCCTTCCTAGCTATGTATCTTTACTAAGTCTTCCAATCTTATTCCCAAATCTCTCTTAATACCACATGTCCCCACCTCTTTATCCCCACTGTCCTGATCCAGGCGCCCTCTTCAAACCTTGCCTGACCTACTATTAACTGACTTCTAACTGGTATTTCTGACTTTGGTCTTGTCCCGTTCCAATCCACCCTCTGTATTGCTGCTAGAATGATCTTACAAAAACCCAAGTGTAGTCAACTGACTCTTTTGGTCTGACATCTTTTACAAACACATAAAGGCTCTCTGCTTCTCTGTGTAGGACTAAAGAATACTCTAGGCTGTAGTCAGCCACACCAAAATGCCCTCATGACTCCCATCAACCTGGAAAGCCCCCTTCCTCTCAACCCCTTTGCCTGGTTATGTTTTACTTCATGTGACTCAGTTCAATGTTCACTATTCACTCCTTGAAAGCCTCCTTTTTTCCCTAACCTTTCCCCGTAGCAGATAAAGTTCTATTCCTAAAGTACCCTACTGTATGAGGACATTTTCTGCTCAGCCTAAGGAAATGGCCCAAGAGTTCCTTGAGATCAGGGGCTATATTTTACTCTCTGCATACCCAAAATACAAAACTATTTTCTTCTCATTAATTATGGGATTTAGTGGAGGAAAGCCATATATTTATTTTCTGACAGTATTTTTATCTTTGGGTAGCCCTGACTTAAAGCAAAGGGGTATCAAGAAACAAAAGAGAATTGTTAAGAAATAACAGAGCCACAGGGATTCCTTTCAATTATTTCAGAAATCTATGCCTCAAGTTCCTGACAGGTAAGATGGCCATAGCAGGTTGACTTTAAGCTGCCCTTACTTCTTGAGATTTACCTGACTTGGAAAAGCTTCTATCCTTCTTTGGTATTTGGTATGTAAATGTTTAATGAAAATATGTGCCAAATTATGGTATGTGTCAGGTGCTGGGCATACAATATCACACTGAATTTTCCCAATGGAAAGAATAAAGGAAAAATTCCAGCACCTTCCTCCATTTTCATGTTTTATTTTTGATATGTACATATATAGCAAGTCTATCTCTATACTGAAATAACAAAAGACAGTTCAATGGCACTCACCTTGAGTGCTGCTGGTCAGCAGCAGCAGATGCTTCTGTGGTAGGTACTCCTTTGCAGCTTACCTTAAAGTCTTTTTCTGCCACAGTCCTCATTAGGAAATAACTCAATGGAGTCTATATATACAACTCATACTTCTCTCAGTAACGATCAGTGATAAACTACAATAAAAGCTTGAACATACAGCAGATAGGGACAATAAGGAAGGAACTAGTTATTTTAATCTAGGTAACCAAGTGTTAATTCAGAAGGGACAATGTGGTCTCATTCTTAAACTTCCCTTTCTTTCTCTTCTAAGATATATAAAATTTACAAATATGTAAATCATTTCTGTTCATGAAAGCCTGCCAAGACCTGCTTCTCCTGTGTCCACCCTACCACTAACTGGCCATAAATGCCTCTCTATAAACTTTTGCAGTGTTCTCAACCTTCCTAATGATGCAATGTATTTTCATTGTTAAAAAGGGGTTGCAACCCAGAGGTTGAGAACCACTGTTCCAGAGAGTACCAGACTCGCACAACATATGTGACTAAATAAATGTTCACTGAACAGTAGACACACAAAGTATGCTTAGTTTAGGATAACTGCTTACACTTCAGTGTATCTGCTGGTTAGTTTGAAGGTGGGATGCTTTGGGTGACTAGACTCAAGATTTTTTATTGAGAAAGGATAGTAGAAATACTGGGTCCATCAAAGCTCTAGTTGGTAACGAACAACTGCTATTCCTATAGAATTGCTTAGGTTACCCATTCTCATTCTGCACTTTTCCAGATGAAGAAATTAAGGCCTGCAAAGGCTAAGAAGCTGGCCTAAGGTCAGATAGCTCAAAAATATAAATCTAGGAGTAGAGCCCTGGTTTCAGAGTGACTAGGTCAGTGCTCTGTGCTTACATGAACTGCTTCTATATAAACATCTAGACTAATTCTAATACTGAAATGGGTACATTTTAGGACATAGTTTCAGGAAGTTGAACATTCTCACAAACACCTTATTATGTTAATAAAGGTTTAAGAGTTTCTCATCTCCTTGAAGGCTTTTTATAATATCTGTCATTTATCTTATTTAATCACTTTAAGTCTTTTTAATAACCATGTTTGGCACATACATTTTATCATAATATTAACTATATTCTACTAACACCTAATGAACATGATAGAATTTGGTAAAGCACTGCAATGCCAAATCAGTATATTTAGTTAGGAGAAGGCACCAGAGATCCTTGCAGCTGAGAAAAAAATTACAATTGCTCCTAGGAAATTAGTCTCTTGGTATAATTCTGGTCATTTCCCTCACATTATTTCTCAGTCAGAGAATCAAAGGTGCAAAGAATTCAACTACACAAATTCAAAGAAAGTTTACCATCAAAATCCTCCTTGATAAAAGTTAAGTATAAGAAATCCCTTGTGTTCAAAATACATGAAAGGGACCAGGAAAGGAAATCAATTGAAAAGGGAACAATCAAAATGAACTAGCTGCATTATATCCACTAAAAATTTTAAGGAACTACTGAAATTACTCAAGTAGAAATCTAGTTTCTTTAAAATTCAATACCTAATATTAGATACTGTACCTTTTCACAAACAATTACTGACTGTATACATTTAATCTTTATTTTACTTGAAACATTCTCACAAACAACAGACAAACTGAGAATTACAGAATAGTCAATGAAGAATACACTGAGGGCACATCACAGATACTGGGAATGAAGGTTCTGATAGTACAGTTAAAGCTTAGAAATTATAGGAGTTTAGAATACAGAATTACAGAAGACAAGAGACATTAAAGCTATCACAACTTTTCAAGAATAACAAAATTGTATAGAAAATTAAATTAATTTTAAAGTGTAATTTTTCTTCCATACAAAATTTCTCATATGCAAATAACAAAAATGACAGAGTAAGTCAGACTACCAAAATGAAAATAGTCAAAGAAATAGAGGAAGCTGAGGCCCACTGACTGGCTTTGCCTAGATGATAAATATCTAAAGTTTTACATATACATTTGAGTTAATCTCAATTTCATTAGATATAATGCCATCTGCCAAGATAGTAACCAAAAAAAGATATTATTAGGATGTAAGTTTTGAACACGGGTGTCACTTTGTTGATTTTTGCAATAAGTGCACATAAAAGGTAAAAATACAATACTTAAAAAGGGCAATGCCTCAATTTAGCATTAGAATATCATCAATTCTTATAAAATTATTATACGTAATAGGTAAACTATAATCATAGATTGAAAAAATGTGCTAACATATTCATAAGAAATTGTTAAGCACTTAAGGATCTGTACCATTTTTAAATAGACCAATATATATCTACAAACAAAATACTTTAATAGTACATGCCTATTTCCTAATGCTATCTTTAATGAGAAATATATGTTAATTACCGACATGGCCTTTTAATATTTTCTAGTTAGAGATTTATAATTTGAGGGAAAAATACACCAAAGTATTAATTTATGAGGAGGTAAAATTTATCAGTGCTTACAATTGTCTTTGACCCTTTAACACAACTGGTATCAGTTTGTTTTTTTTTTAACCACATATAAAATAACCATGACATAAAATTAATTTAATAAAATGTAAATAAGTATATGTCATATACAAGGCATTCAAATTGCTTAGCTGGGCATAAGGTCAAATTTCAAGTTTGTTACTTCAATTCCAAATAATGTGGTAATACATTATTCCAGAATCTTTTGGAACCGGATGGCCCATTTTCAAAATGCTGTTTTGACTGCACAGGCACTTTGAGTCTCCACTCTTTCCCCTTTCCCTGTGTCTCAGTAACTGACTTCTTTTGATATGTTCTATATTTGTCATATTTCATAGATCCTTTTATTTTGCTCACTTTTTTGGACCCCCCTTCTTCACCCTGTCTTTCCTGCCTTTCATTCTCTTCCTCACATATCTCCTGATATTCCCTTTCTTCTTCATTATATACTTCTTCCTTCTCTTCTCCATTCCTATTTCCTCCCCTTTTCCTTTCCTCCTCCTCCTCTCCTTCTTCCTCTCCCTCTCTTTCTTCTTCCTCTACCTCTCCTTCCCTCTCTTCTTCCTCCTCCTCCCCTTCTCCTTCCTCTCTTCTCTCCCCTTCTCCTTCCTCTCCCTCTTCTTCTTCCTGCCCTTCTCCCTCCTCTTCCTCTTCTCTTTCCTGCCCTTCTCCCTCCCCTTCTTCTCCTTCCTCCCCTTCTTCTCCTTCCTCCCCTTCTTCTCCTTCCTCCCCTTCTTCTCCTTCCTCCCCTTCCTTTTCTTCTTCTTCCCCTTCCTCTTCTCCTTCCTCCCCGTCTCCCTCTCTTTCCTCCCCTTCTTCCCCTCTTTCCTCCCCTTCTTCCCCTTCCCATTCCTCCCCTTCTTTTTCCTTTCTCCCCTCTCCCTCTTGCTCTTCTCCTTCCTCCTTTTCATCCCCCAATTCCTCTTCCTCTTCTGTCCCTTCATTCTCCTCCCCTTCCCTGTCACCCTCTTCTTCTCCTTCTCCTTTCCCTTTTCCCTTCTCCTCCTCCCCTTCTTCTTCCTCTTCTTCCACCTCTCCTTCCCTTTCATCCATCTCTTGGCTTCTTCCTTCCTCCATCTCATTTTTTTCTTGTTCTTCCTCATCCTGCCTCTCCCATTCTTTTTTTTCTTTTAGGCCCTTCTCTCCCTTTCCCAGGCTCTCCATTTCTTCTCCTCCCTTGTCGTTCTCATCTTGCTCCTCCCCCTTGTCCCTTTGCTGCTGCTCCATTCCTGAACTGTGCCCCTCACAGATCCTGCCCCCTCCACCTTCAGGCCAGTCCTTTGCCTCTGCCCCTGACTTTCCTTCATGTTCACTCACCTCTGCTTTGTCTGTAAGGTCATCTGACAGGTTCTCTGTTTCTTCTTCCTTTGTTCCTCCATGCACCTCCACATTTTCCTCTGGTGTCTCTAACTCTTCCTTCTCTATTTCGCTTCCTTCTGAATCCTCTGCTCCTTCCTGCTCCTCTGGGATCCCTGACAAGTGGTCACACTTAAAATCATATTTTGCCATGAATTTGGATATCTTGGGTTCAGCTTCTTCCCAATTTTCTTGTTCAGTAAATTTTCTGCTATATCGCACGCTTTGGTCAGTTTGCACATCATCATCCTCTTTCTCTCCACTACTACTTTCTACTGACTCAGACTGCTCGAATCTATCAGCTACACCCTGCTGACTCTCGATTTCACCTTCCATGTAACTGTCTGGCTCTTCTGATTCTCTTTCACTGTCAAAAACCTCCTCTTCCTTGCCACTTCCTTTTCTAACGAAATCTTTATTTTCTTCATTCTCAGTATTTACATCTCTATTTGGCACGTTGTCAAAGAATAAACTAGTATTTTCTGTGTTCTCTTCCCTTTTTCTTATATCCTCCAGACCTGCTATTTTCACCAGTTTAGTTTCCTTCTCAGAGACACTTTTTTCTGCTTCTGAATCCTCCTGACTGCATCCTCCATCACTTTCCTTTTCTAGTTCCTGAGCATCAAGTTGATCCACATCACTTTTATTATCATGGCTAAATACCTCTTTTTGAAAACCCTCTCCATCAGTGTCAGTCTGAGGCCCCACCTGGCCTGAGTCATTACCTACTTCCTCATCTGAAAATTCTTCCATGGTCCCAGTTGCTTGCAACATGTATATCCCTTTAGCCAAATGCTGTTTATATATTATTTCTTCTTTCATTTCTGATTTCTCTTCATATTCCTCACTATCACCAGTTTCAGAATGAGCTGTACGCTGCATCAGTTTCTCAATTGTTTCTTGTTTCTGTAAATTTTTTGAAGCAATCATCATACTACTATTAGTTAACAAAGGTAACTTATCTACTATAAATAGTAGATAAATTATACTATATAAATAAATTATTATATAAATTATTGCCAAGATTTTACAAAGTTGTACTAGAAGAATTAAAATGTCCAGTTTTAACATAATTTTGCTGAGATATTGTTTCCTTTAGGAATAATTTATGCCACTCTCTAGGTCTATGATACATCTAATTTTGATTTAGTAATATGTAAGCTGTGTTTGCTTAACTTTCAAGTTTTCCTACCTGCCTTAATTTTGCCATTAATCCCAATACCATAAATATGTATTCTCTGCCCCTCTTCCCAGTATAAAGGAATCCTTACATAAAACTCATTTCCAGACAGATTTTGAAGATGGTGTTAAAAAATGTACATTTCTCTTACACATAGTGCAGCTCAGTATGATTTTTCCACCTTCTACCATTTTTAATTTTAAAATTTTAATTTGAAAATTTATAAATTAATGAAAATAAAAATGTAAAATTGTAAAAATTAATAGCTATTCTAGAAGAACAAATAAAAACTGCATATGAAATCTTTTTTATCTACAAACTAAAGAATATATTTTTCATTTCTAAACAAAACCTTTATATGGGTTTTTAAATTTTTCACCCTTTTCCCTCTTTATTAAATTCTTTAATTATAATAATTTGTGTACACGAAAAAATACTAAGGGTAAAAAATAAGATTTGTATAAAAACTATGAAATCAAACACCAAAATTTGATAATACAGTAACAATATAATATTAATTTCCTTCTGTACAACACAGGGCAGAAACAAATGGTTAACTTACATTTTACAAGCTAATGGATTCAAATATTTGATGAATTTGGGTATCTGGATAGTAAAATCTTACTAAATCAAATTTTATAAATTGTAATGAGTGCTAGCCCTCGGAAAAATGTTCATTTCTTGCCAAATAAATTATTAAATCAGGACAAGTTAAAAATTAACAAGCAAATACATAGAAATAGTATAATAAATACTTTTTTATTCACTGAAGTAGACTTGGGAGGGCTGAAACTTCAGAGAACTATATAAAGTATAAAATATACATCAGCTTAAAAGGAAGTGCTTTCCTTTTCTGTTTTTTCTAGGTGTTGTTCTTTATGAAGTCATGATTCCTTCAAGAGCCCTAAGAGAGACAGACTCAGTTGCCAGAACTGACTTCTAAGTATGCATGCCTTTCTTTCCCTAGCACAATAAAGCAGCTGAGAAGAGAAAGGAAACACACAGGAAAGATGTCTGCTTAGAAGTATAGTTAGTCAACAAAATAGTAAACATTCACTGAGTCAACATTCCACACTGTGTGCAAGAACAGCTCTCTTATATTCAAAGGAATGTTGTTATTCGGCAGACCTCTCAATAACGTAGATAGAACTAATGAGGACTGGTTCTAAATTTTATAACTTAGCAAAATTTTATGTTTCAATAGCTTCAGTTTTAAGGACTTTTAACTTGAAAGTGAAGCAAAGGCACTAGAAATAGAAATTAAATGTTTTTTTAGTAGTCTTCTTCCCTCAATTTACAGTTCTCTAATTTATTTTAGTAATCCCTAAGCTCCTCATCCTTTCATCCCAACCATCCTTAAAACCAGGAAAATTCAAGATATGCCTTTATTTCTCCAGAGTTGTAAAAACCATAACCACAAACAAAATTTCATCCTTTTGCTATTCATTATTCATTAAAAAGATCTTTTTCTCACCTATGAATGGGTCTTTGACTAATTTCTAAACATTTAATTTTGTTTTTATGTTATCAATTACTTGATAACCTAAATTTCAATCCAAAAATGCAAAATTATCAAACATTTTCAATAAAATCACATAATTTTAGAGCTAGAAATATTATTATCATCCAGTAATATCAGCATAGTAACTCACTCAAAATCATACTCAACCAAAGTCAAAGAGTCAGTCTATTAATAAATACTAGCCCCTTCCTGGACATCAGAACTGTAATCATAATCTACTACTTGACAGATAGAAATGTATGCCTATTATAACTTAAATTAGTGATCCCAAGGAGCAAATTACAGAAATAAAACTTGTTGCATCACAGAATATACATACCAACAGAACAATCAAAAATCGAAATCATTTATATTGTATTCCTCTGTCTTTTAAATTCCAAAGTACATAGTGCTCTTACCTTTCTTGTGTTCTTTCCAGAAACCTTCTTTCCAAAATTAACTTAAACAGTTCTTACCCACCATAATGAAATCAAATGTTTATATTATACCTTTTGTCTTTGAACTGGTGTTAAGTAAAATGACTTTTCATTGGAATTCTGGTTCATTATATGTGTCTGAAATAAATAAAAAAATGTAAGTTACAAAAAGAATAAAGACTATATATATTGCTATATGATTACATATGTATACATTCTTAATATATGTAAATAAAATGAATGCAAAATAGTTCAGATAATAATATAATCTATTTTTATTTGCCACACTAATGATGAAAGGATTGAAATAAATTTTATTGTATTTGAGTTATATCTCAATAGTTCACTAAAAAATAACAGATAAAATGAAACAAAATCAAGCAAGCAAGTTTTTATGTATAGAAGTGTATACGAAGTATAAACAAATACAAACTAAAATTCAAACTCATATCTTGATAAACAGATAGGAAATCATTACCATATTTAAGACATCAGTAGTTTCTCCAAAGCTTTCTGAATCCTCTGTTGAAGAATTTTCTGTCTCTTTCTCTTTGGTCATTTTACCTTGAAAATACTCTGAATGATTAAAAGGGGAAAAGGAAATTCAGATTTCAACAGCAAAGTGAAAGGCAACTGGACAAAAAAAATATTCTATAATATAAAGTGCAAGTATAATTTTACTAAAAGTCCTCTAATCTAATGTCAGAGGAATTGAACAGAATTCATTCAGAGTAGTAACAGGTTTTAAAATCTCTTTTTGAAAGTCTAAAAACTTTGATAACAATTGTTTCATTCATATGGACAGGCATTCATTCATATGGACATTACTTCTTTGAGATAAATACTACACAGGTATTAAGCACTGTGATAGCTAGTCCAAAGAAGGGCCCCAATTACCAGCATCCTCCTGTATAGTTCCCTTGCACATTATACCAGGTTGGTCTGTATGTGTATAACCAATAAAATAACCAGATATTATTGTAATGGCACTGTAGCTACTGATTACTGTCATTTTCTCTCTTCTGCCTTCTCTTTCTCTGTTATCATTTGTTCTGGGGGAATCCATATTGAAAGCATCTCTAATGGAGAAGCTCATATGTAGTGAGGCCTCCTACCAATGGCAATGTAAATGAGTTTGGAAAGAGATCCCTCAGCTCCAGTCAAGCCTTTAGATAACTGCAGCCCCACCTGACAGTCTGCAATCCCATGAAAGACCCTGAGCCAGAACCACCTAGCTAAGCTATTCTTGGATCCTTGAAATTGTATGAAATAACAAATGTTTGCTGTATTAACCTAATTTTTAGGTTCATTTTTTAATATAGCAGCAGATAACTAGTACAAGTACCTAGAACCTTTCACAGAAAACTACAAGGTTATTACATCATAAAGCAAATAATTAAAAGTCCTAATCTCTATTTGATCCTACATTTTTCTCCATTTCTCACTATGCCTTCACTGATCACCTATACATTTATTTGAGGGTAACCACGTAATAAAATCTTCAGTAAAAAATGCCTGTACACGCTGATCTCTCCCTTTAAAATCCACATAATTTAATTAGTGAGTAATCATTTTATGTTTCTTTCATGTGAGGTGATAATGCAGAACAACAACTTAATTGCTAAATCTTTTCTGTTTATTTTTATCATCTACATTTAAGGATATTTTGATATACATATACTATAATTTCCTAATTATATTTGGCAAATTCTTAATGAACTTATCAACTAGAAGGGTGTATACAAAACATGACATAGAGGAATGACAAATCACATCCATATGTTGGGCACTAGGAAAGGTTTCACTAAGAAGGTAAATGGAAAGACGAGTAGGAAGAAGTAGAAGGAAATAAAAATGAAGCCCATTCCTAATAAAGCAGAAGAGTAATCTGAGCAAAGGAGTTAAGAGGAGAACGACACAGAGAAAAAACTTGGCTTACCATGTGCCAGAAACATTTGCTTTTACATGTTAGATTAATCCTATTACAACAAGAGAGGTATTATATCCTTATTTTATAAATGAGGAAACTAAGCTTCAGCGACCCTACTGGTTCCCAGTGTCAAACTCAGGTCTGTCTAACTCACAGCCCATGTTCTTTCTACTAACCAAGACTTCGAATAGCTTAGTTCAACCAAAATGAGGAGTTAGCAAACCTTTTAGCTGAAAGGCCACAGAGTAAACATTTTAGACTTTGTGGCCCAAACAGTCTTTGTCCCAATTAACCTCTGACATTGTAGTATGAAAACAGTCATACCTAAAACATAAAGGAATGGGTATGGCTGGGTTTTAACAAAGCTTTAATTACAAAAACAGGTGGCTGGCTAGATTTGGCCCATGGGCCATTTTTTGCGGACTACTGATCTAAATGAAGGTTATAAGGAAAAGATTGAGAGGGCGGCACCTGTGGCTCAAGGAGTAGGGCACCAGCCCCATATACCAGAGGTGGTGGGTTCAAACCCAGCCCCGGCCAAAAACTGCAAAAAAATAAAAATAAAAATAAAAACTAAAAAAGACTATTGAGATATAAAGCTAGAAAAGCAGATGGGAGTGATGGGAAAATCTATGCTTATTCTCATCAATATCAGGGATTCACTTATGACATTGGAGTGGATAGAAGCTGAATTGCACTTAAGGAAGATTAACATGAAAAGTGATACACAATATATATTGGAGAGGACAGAGAATACAGGTTTGGAAAATGCACAGATTATTTAAACTTAAGGGCCTTGCCTCAGACTTGACTAAGAAAACAGAAGTCATCAGACCTGATCCCCTTGATCTTCTCATTGGCAAATATACACAATTACCTACATTTGTATTCCAGTTCTTATTTTCCTATTAAAATGTAGGACATTTTTCCCTTAACAAAGGCTACTGTGTATGCCAGCCCCTCCTGTCTTCTAAGAGTTTTGCACCTTTTGTTATAAAAATTAGAAAAAATTACCATATAAAAACTTTAAAAAGTCCTTCAGTTTTTTCTACTTAACCCACATCTTTCTCTAGCTGCCAACCCATTTCTCTGCTCTGTTTCATCACCAAATATGCAAAAGAATCATCTATATCCTATCTCCTCTTCACTTTTTCATTCTCCATTCATGCCTCAACTCTTAACACTCTGGCTCCGTGCCCTGATCTTCCCATGGAACTGTTCTTATTGTGACTACCAGTAATCTCCATGTTATCAAACCCAGTGGATGCTTCTTCAAGTTCTTTTCCCTTGACCTTTGAGCAGTAATTTGTATTCATGATATCACACTCTGTCTTAATTTACCTCCTCCTACCTTACGGGCTGACAAAGCTGAGGCAAGACTTTTGCTGTTTCTTCTTCCTCTACCCTCTAAATGTTAGGTGTTCTCAGGGCTAAATCCTGGGCCCTTCTTCTCTTCTGACTCTACTCTCTAATAGGTGATTTCACCAATTTCCATGGATTTTAAATACCATCTCTATGTTGATGGTTTCCAAATAAAGTTCTTCTGAACTTTAGGCTTGCTTTTCAACCATCTGTTTCATATATCTACTTGCACATCTCACAGATATAGGGTGGCCATAAAGTTGTCTATTTTAAATTGTACATGAACTTTATGGCCACCTGTAAATCGGGCTCAATTCTTAAACTTCTTCCTCAGACTTGTCAACCATCTCTTGCTTAGGAATCATCCTTGATTCCTCCCTTTACTACATGCCTGTATATAATCCATTAATGTTTATCAAGTCCAGTTGGTTTCACTTATGTATTCATGACTTAATAAAAATAAAATAAATAAAATGTATTTCAAATCTGTCCTTTTCTCTTTTCTCCATCTTCACTGTAAACACTATCACCTCCTGGAAAAGTCTCACAAGTATTCTTCCTACTTCTAGTCTATCCTCTACACAACCCACACAAAGGCAGAAGTGATCATCTTAAAGTGTAATTTGAATTTGAACATATCAGTCCACTGTTTAAAACCCCTTAACTGCTTTTTATCGCACTCAACAAAAATATTCAAACCAAATAAACCTTGTATGGGCTATAAAATCATGAATAGGCTCTGAGCCCATAGCTCAGTGGTTAGGGCACCAGCCACATACCCTGGGGTTGGAGTGTTCAAACCTGCCCCTGGCCTGCTAAACAACGGTAACAAAAAAATAGCCAGGCGTTGTGGCAGGTGCCTGTAGTCCCAGATACTCAGGAGGCTGAGACAAGAGAATAGCTTAAGCAATTTATAGAGGTAGCTGTGAGCTGTGACGCCACAGCACTCTACCAAGAGCGACATAGTAAGACTCTTGTCTCAAAAAAAAAAAAAAAAATCATGAATAATTTTTTGCTGTTTCTTTGTCATCATCTTGTCCTATACTTTCTCCCTCACTTTCTAAGGCTGACTAGTGATCTTTCCTTTTCTTATAAGCAACCCTAACCTTTGTCCATATAATCTTCTTTACCTGAAATGCATATATTCTTTTTGTGTAGCCATCTCTTTCTTACCCTTTTTAGCTTAAATGGCATCTTCTCAGGAACACCTATCTGACCTTTTCTCCTCCATTATAAACACTAAAGTTTGCAAATGAATTTAGAAAAAGTCACATTATACACTGGCTAACACTTTCAAAACACTTTTCATTAAGAGAGTTTTAGCAAATCATCACATAAAAAAGATAAGAGATGGCTTTTTCTTTTGATCTAGCTATAAAATTATGCTTATTTTCACATTCAAATCTCTTGAAATGGGAAACAACTTTTCCAAACCATAAACTTCTCATTCCCTTGTATATACTGCTTGTCAGAATCTGCTACTCTTTCCATGTCTAGTACTGAAGACCACCATTAGATAGTGATTTTTATTTCAAAAGCAAAGACAAAAGTTGTGTGTCAGTCACAGAAAATGAGCTCATTAGCAAGGTCCTGGTTATAGTTACATTCCATTTTCTTTTTCTTTCTTCTTTTTTTTTTTTTTTTTTTTTTTTTTAGACAGAAACTCACTATTTTGCTCCTAGAAGAGTACCGTGGCGTCACAGCTCATAGCAACTTCAAACTCTTGGGCTTAAGCGATTCTCTTGCCTTAGCCTCCTGAGTAGCTGGGACTACAGGCGCTGTCCACAACACCCGGCTATTTTTTGTTGCAGTTGTCATTGTTGTTTTAGCTGGTCCACGTCAGGTTCGAACCTGCCACCCTTGGTGTATGTGGCTGGTGCCATAACCACTGTGCTACAGGCACTGAGTCTATATTCCATTTTCATGGCCTACAATTCTTGCTTCAGTTCCCAGTCTTTTATTATTGCAAACTTTTGTCCTAGCTTCCTAATCTCAAAGATACTAAAAATTATTTGTGCCATGGTTCTTAATCCCTGATGCCTAGGTTTATCTTCTTAATGTTAAACTTACTGCTTACTCTCTGATCTCCTGTCCTTGCTTCTTTCCTGCCCCTATCACTCAAGCACATACCCTGCAGTAACATGTAGACACATCTAAGGTACACAAATGTCTGTAAACAAAATTATTTAGAAGAGATGTATAATAGCAAAAGAGCTAGGATTACAATTTTAAGCATGAAATCTTCATGTAACAGGCAGTGAGGAAGAGGTGTTAATAATAATAATCATAACTATATTTATTAAGGGGTTCCCAGAGGTGATGAACTCAATACAAGTATTTTATATGCCTGATCTCATTCAGTATTCACAATCACTCTCTGAAGTAGGTATTATTAAACTCATTTCAGTTAGCAAATGTCAGATCAATTTAACTCCATAGCCCATGTTCTTACCACTATGAAATAAATATAAAATTTTATGTAATTCCAGAAGATCTGCATTCAAATCCTATTCACTTCATTTATGAACTGAGTAACTCAATCTTGCCAAGCCTTGCTTGCTCCTGTGTAAAATGAAGAAAATAACTCTCTGCTTCAGGATTTAAAGGAGATAAAGTAAAGGAAGGTACTATGTATGTCATCTAATACACTTTAAAAATATACTGCTGCAACTACTTGGCACTCTTAGGGCCACAGACAGTACTTTCTATTTGTAAGGGTAATCCTGAATTTAAGTTCAAATAAGAGACATCAGGCTCTAACCAAGGAGGGAACAATTTATTAACTGGAGAAAACATCTTAAGATAAACATGAAACCAATAGGAATAGAAGGCATGTTTCTCCTAAGAAGAGAGTAGCAAATGTTACCTGATTCCACTAGAGGCAGAGGGATCTCCATTAAAGATGGCATTCTCAGTGATGGTCTACCCTTACGCAAATGGAAAGGGAACGAACTAGGGGAAAACAAAGCAGGTGCAGCAGTAGCCCCTTCTATTGGAGGTAGTGTTCGCAACATTCGAATAGGTTCTGGGGACATCCCCTTTAAAATAAGAAAGATAAATAAACTGTCAAATGACATTATATATTTAATATTTATATAAACTTCCCTGGACTTACTAAAAATATTTAAGAGAAAGACTTCAAAATCTGCCAACATTCCACAAAATTCACTTAATAATCTCCAAGGGCTCAAAAATGTTTTGTTCTATTGTCTCTGTATCTTAGTTGCTCTAAGTTGTCAATTTGGAAACCTTTTTTTCACATGATGAGGGAAAAATGTGTGTGCATTTTTTCTACCTTCCCTGAGAAATAAAAAATTATTTGTGAGATATAAAAAAACAACTACTACAAAACCTTAATGGGCTATCTCTTAACCTTTTTATATATACTCTTTCATAATAAAAAGCTATATTTAAGCTTTTTACTTCAAAAGAAATGTCTTAGAACTTAAGGTAATTTTCAAAAAATAGAGTATCTATTTTAAAAATTATTTACCATTTACATTTTAAAAGTGTACGTGTCATTGAAACAATTTTTAAGCATAGGAGAATCTCTAAAAGTGTGTAGCATTATGCAAGACCATTAAGTCCTAGAGAACTCTATATAACATAACATTATGCCTCAAGTTACAATACCATATTGCACACTTAAAAATATATTAAATGGATAGATCATGTTAAGTATTTCTACTACAATAATAAAAAAGAACGTGTGAAGTTAAAATAGAAGTCAATCCACATGCAGTTGAAAAATATAATTCAACATTCGATCTGAGGTGAAAAAATAGGCCTATACAAGAATGTTTTATATTGTACCACTGTCTATATATTTGCAAAGATTGTCCCTGAGAATTTGAATGTTCTAGTTTATATCTTTAATAGCTTAACTATGACTAGGTATAGTGGTTCACGCCTGTAATCCTAGCACGCTGGGAGGCAAGACAGGTAGACTGCCTGAGATCACAGGTTCAAGACCAGCCTGAGCAAGAGCGAGAAACCATCTCAAAAACAGCCAGGCGTTGTGGCAGGTGCCTATAGTCCCAGCTACTTAGGAGGCTGAGACAAGAGCATCACTTGAGCCCAAGAGGTTGAGGTTACTGTGAACTGTGATGCGACACTCTACCAAGGATGACAAAGTGAGACTCTGTCTCAAAAAAAAAAAAAAAAAAAGAGTAGAAACAGCTTAACTATGAATTCACTTTAAATATTTAAAAGCCCTCAATTCTAATTATCTTATTCAGCACATTTGTTTGGGAAGACCCTCCTTTGATTGAAAAAGTAAATGGATTTTTTTCCTTCACGTTTTCTTTGCTGTGCAAGGCACTACTATCATTAAATAAAGTAGGCCATGATTGTACCTTTTCTCTTCGCCGCACGCGTGCTGATAGAGTTCTAGTCAGTGTGTTTCCTGAGGTCAGACTGCCAAAGGGCCGAAAAGTTGGTGCAGGTAAACCAGACTCAATTGTTGCATCAAATTCGACTTCTTCTGCCATACCAGCTTGAGGAGTGGCAAAGACTAGCATGTGACATCCACCACAAGCAACCTGTGGCATAAATTCATAGAAAAAAATCAATCAACACTGGCTTCAAACACAAGTGGGTTTTTAACAGTTATCAGCTATTAGACATTTACTTAGCACCAGACTTCCTTGACTGACTTGGTTCCTCTATACACACATACCTACACTATCATATTCACATATGTATTATAACATGTAGTTTATAAATTATAATACATATTCTTTAAACACTATGACTGAAAATTAGAAGAAGCTGAATCCACTAGTTTACTTTCCATTTAATATAAAATAGAGGAAAAAATGCTTGGCATATTGCATTTCTCCTTACAAGTTAGAAAATGTTATATTTTAACCTGGTACCAATATTAAAAACTTGAAAAAATTACTCAGAGAAGGTCTCCTGAGAAAAAAATAATGATCCAAGAATAAATCAGTCTCTTGGGATAATTATGCCTCCAAACTTATTAAGTTTAATGTTCAAATGTCCTGAGAGGAAAACATAAGCATACATGATGATTGAACAATAAAAAATAAAATAAATATTCAAAGAATTTTGAAAAATAAATTTTCAAGAAAATGCTACAGAATCATAGTGTGATACTTTAAATACATAGATTCTAGCCATTTTACAGTGTTCAGGGTACAGTGTTCTACATGGTGGTATAAAAACAGCATACTCTTGGACCTTTCCTTCGTATTTTCAAATTTAAAATTTGTATGTTTTTGTATATCACTTTTAAAAATTATCATCCCCCATAAGACTCTAAGCTCAATAAATGAGGACTCCATCATTTTGTTCACCTCTGTATCCAGTACTTTGTATCTCTACTATTTAGTATAGTACCTTACACAAAGAAGGCTTTCATTAAACAACTGTCAGATCAATAAATAACTTCTGTGTTCCATAGTATGAGACCCTTAGTCTTTGGAGAACAAATTTTAAGTGATGGTATTATCACCAATTAAACAGAATTTTCAAAAGTCTATAGTTCTTAACTGGCAAATAGTATTAGAACTAATGTAATGCCTTACAGTGATGTGAAACTGAAATAATTACATTTTTATTGTAATAAAATTTAGCCAAAAAACATATTTTCAACACTTTTCATTTATTATCAGAATTTCTCTTGTGCAGATTTGAGAGTCTTAGGAACATTTTATTCAACAAGTATCTACTGAAGACCACTGTGAGCAAGGTACTCAATGCGCAGGGTATCACACAAGATACAAAGGTTATTAGGCATAGCACAGTCCCAGCTTTTAAGCAACATACGAGAATGAAGCAGAAGAATAATGATTTGTGTAAAATTGAAGATGCTAAAAGAAAAAAATTAGGAAAGACACATATTTTCAGAGTGGCATAATGCCTGATATTTGGCTTTGAGGAAACTAGTACCGTATATACTCGAGTATAAGCCGAGTTTTTTCGGCACAAAATTTGTGCCGAGTTCGGGTTTTTCGGCACAAATTTTGTGCTGAAAAAACTCGTCTTATACTCGAGTATATATGGTATATATATTAACTATATCCATGATATTCTTTCATATAAACATAAAAGTACTTATTTTCTATGAAATACTGAAATACTCAAATATAAGAACATGAAAATATAAATAGGGAAATATGATGTTCTTACCAGCTTAACCATAAACTTCAAAAAAACAGAGCAAGAAGTGGGAAAGAACCGATTGGTAAAATTCTCCAGTCCAAGTCCTAATTTTCCATGTCGACCATCTCCAAAAGTATACATAACACCTGTATCTAAAATACAAAAAAAAAAAAAAAAAGAGAATTTTGAAAGTGTTATATATTTGTAAACAAGTATGTTAACTTACATTGCAAATATAATTTTTCTCTCAAATTCTGCATTTAATTTACTCAGATCCATCGATCTTTCCACACTGCCCATTGCCTCTGTGGTCCTGCACATCAGGCATATTACATATATATTGGTGGTTTTTGAAGTTGAAGTTCTGTGTGCAAGACACTGTATGAAGCAGCAGCAATACAGCAGGAGATCTTGTGATACATAACATGTTCTCAAGAGGAAAAATGTTTATATCCTTACTCGCTATACCCAATAGATTCTATTTTCTTTTTTACTGAGGTTCTTGATAGATCACTTTTTCAATCTTAGCACTACTAATAATTCTTGGTCATGTGGGTCTGCCCTGTGCATTGCAGGCTATTTAACAGTATCTCTAGCCTCCGGCCACTAAATGCCAGTAGAACAACCCCCCCGCCCCCCATACAGATGTGACAATCGAAAATGTCTCCAGACATCATCACTAGTAAAGAACTACTGGCTTAGATCAATCCAACTGTCTCTTACTAACTTCGCTCCTGGGCTACAGAGTGCTGCCAAAGGAAATGCCATAAGCTGACCATGCTAATAGTGATAGTTCCTATACCAATATCTGGCTCATGACCATGATGAATAATCTTGCTGCTTCTCTCCAATTAATCCTTTTATCCACTGCCATAGCAGCTATTCTGAACCTTTGCTCCCCTATAGCCCCCTTCTTTCATACCCTCAATCTCAAGCAGAGTGAAAGGAAATGAGAAGTAGAGAGGGATTTCTCTCTTAAAATGGGGATTAGGGATTAGGGAAGGGTTTCAAAGTAAAACCTAAAGGATGAGTAGGGTTTAGCTTTAAGAAGAAGGGAACAAAGAATCTTCTAGGTAGATCCAGCAGTAAATAGAAAAGCTCTGAATCAAGAGTAAGCATGACTCAGGCAAGAAGCTGAAAGGCAATCAATTGCCCTAAAACACAAAGAAGAGAGTGGCATGAGTCTAAAGAGGTAGGAAGAAACCACACCACAGAGCATCTTATTCAGATTAAGAATTTTAAACTCTATTTTAAGGAAAGAAACTAAATGAATGGCTTGAAGCTGGGAAATGAATGGATCACATGTGGAGACTTCTGGTTTAAGATAGTAAATTCAAGAAAATTGACTAAAAATGATTTTAAATAATAACAGTTCAGTAAGGTGTCAGGTTGAAAATTACTAATTTAAAAACAAATTCCCTATAAATAAGTGATAGTCAGTGTTTAGAATCTTTAGACTTATAATTTTCAGCATTAGGTATCTATTTGCTCTATAAAAACTTCATTGCCTTTATCCTTTTCTCCTCTTTTTTTGATCTTGAATTTTTTCATCCAAAATGCTTTTTGAGGCTTGCCTTTTTGATTGTATTTTGCCTGAAAAAAATAAGCTCTGATCCAAGCTGCCTGATTGTACTTCCAACTTCAGAGGGCTTTTTAAAATATGATCCACTGGCCATAATGTGGAATTAGAAAAAACTTACAGATAACTCAACTATATACTTCTCCTTAGTCGTGGAGGAAAAAAAATTCCGTTAACACTTGTCCCCTGGGGAGGACTGGTGAGCAAAAAGGCAAACAAAGTTAATGTTCAATTATTTGTGCTATAACTCTTTTCATCAGTAGTAAAGATACTACAAAAAATTAACTAAATAATCCAATTATATATTAGATGATACAAAAAAAGCAGTATATATTAACACCAATGGAAATTTAGAGTTGATGAAAAATGACTCTAAGGACAGAGAGACTGAGATTAGGATTCCACAAATAAAGAATACATATCAACAATTCTTATAGGATGATAAATGAATAAATGCTTCTTTACATTCTACGTAATGCTAATTCATGCTACATTAACAAATCAATACTTGATAATCAGCAGGTTGCCCTCTCTGAAAGGTTTTTTGGAGAAGAATAAACAGTAATGCATTTGCTAACTTCTAGCTTCCCTAACCAGATGCCACTACATCAGTGGTTCTCAACCTTCCTAATGCCATGACCCTTTAATACAGTTCCTCATGTTGTGGTGATCCCCAACCATAAAATTATTTTCATTGCTAGAGTAAGTATTCCTGAAAACGCCTCCTGGTGGCAAAAAAATAAGAATTTACTTAGCCTGAATGTAGCTCTGTCAGATTAAATGGGAAAAATGTTTAAAAATCATTTTTTTGCCAACATCTCTGGTCTTGGGATTTTGTGATATAGGCTAATCTTACTAGAGTTAGATGATATCTCAAAGTAGTTTTGA
>CAUYPK010092579.1:0-11953 GCA_963574355.1 Loris lydekkerianus | reverse complement strand
TTCTTGAGATACTTTATTAAGAAGAATATGTTCCAGCTCCATCCATGTAAACATGAACGAGATAAGGTCTCCATCTTTCTTTAAGGCTGCATAATATTCCATGGTGTACATATACCACAATTTATTAATCCATTCATGGATTGATTTTTAAATATTATTATGGTATTTTTATTTTGCAAAGCATCCTCAGACCTATAGGGCTCTAAGTTACATTGTGTAAATAATGTGATGAAGGATCCTATGAAAAATCACTTATTTAAATTTTGAGTTGTTGTTTTGCTGGGTTTTAAGTCACAGATTTTTTTTTTTTCAAATTATAGTTACAACATATATTCAAGCTAAAACAGTGAAAAATTTAGAAGCCTAAAGCATGGGGGAAATGCAACAGAATCTCACTGTTTCAGTATGTTTGACATTAATATTTTATGTATCATTCAATTTAACTTTTGTTTGAAACAGCAAAATAAATACCCAGACACATAAATAATATATTTTCCCGTTCATAAATGCTTTACAGTAATGAACTTTTTTTGGAAATCCAGAATTGGGTTAGTAAAGAAAGCAGTAATCTGGCAATAAGGTTAATACAAAAACCCACCAACTGGATAAAGTTTGTAACAGTTTGATGAAAATTTTTATTTAATTAATATTTCTATAATGTCTCTGTAATTTATTACATAACATTCTATCAGTACTGCATTCTGTTTAAGATTTTAGTTACTATCATTCACATTACAGATTCATAACTTATCTTTATGTATACAAATTTATTTGATTAAAATATTCTCCAATTTAATTTTTTTTTCAAATGGCATTTTCAATTCAGTTTAACAGATAAAATCTGTTTTCCAAGGGAGACAAAAATCGCTAGATATTCCTTTTTTTATTTGTCTGTAAGCCTGTAATATTGCTGGTGATGCAAGATGTATATAGACAAAGAGGTTAAAGGATATGAAATTGCTTAGATTCAGTAAAAAATAAATAAGCAAAACATAAACCTGGCTGCTCCCTTCATCTCCAGAAGTATATAGAGTGTATTGCTGAGTGTAGAAATGGAAGGAAGAAGTTTTTGTTGGTTTATTTTGCTTTGCTTTGCCTGGACTCAGTGATAATCGGTAAAGAAGAGTCTTTATTCATGTAATTTTCAGCTCTGTAGATCTGTAATCCATAGTGGATCTTTGGGTGTAAAATACAAGGGACAACAAATGCTATAATTTTGCAATACCAGGATTAGATCCTATTAAGGAGTGAGCTAAAGTAGGATTTAGAGACAAGCTGATAAAAGTGTAAGAAGGATGCAAGGTGCATCATGGGAAAGAACCCACATGTGTGAACACACCTGCACCCTCTGTACCTACTCTTTAGTGCAAGTATTCAAAAATATGTTTTGAACGAGTTAATGAATCAGGTGTGTAATTTCTTTGATAACCAGAAAGAAAAAATGTATATACAACATCAATTGATATTTGTATTGAGTTATGAAAATTTACCTTGAAATGCCTATATCTGTGGAATATGAGCCGTTCGAATGCCTCTAGACATAGATAAAGGTAAAGTCAAGATTTCATGTCTATTTATTTCAAGGTCTTAGAACTTTGAGTGTTGTTTTAATTGAAATAGTGACTTAATGTTTTTCAGTTTTCCGGGCATTTTTTTTTCCCACTTTTAAGTAAATAGTATTTAAATGAAATGGTTTCTCCCAAGAGGGCCTCCATGTGAGGAAAGAGTAGGTGGGATGAAATCAGACACTGAAGGATGACACTTTCTAATAAATGCTCTAATGTTTCCTGATGAAACTATCCAAAATCTAATTCTTTTTGTCACAGCAGTCTAACAGGATTTAAAGAAATTCCTAGTCTTATCGGATATTGTTTTTTAAAATAACTCTGAATTACTGAATTTTTTACAACCTCTAAATAACTCAAATAATCCAATTTAGCATTTTAGTATTGCTATGACATTCTATGTCAGCTATGTAATTATTTTTTAAGCATGAGAAGAAAATAAAAATACAAAATTATATGTTTAAGTTTTATAGATAATGAAACTACAAAAAGGTTTCTTTTAATAATTTTCTTCCCTTAAGCATATTTTAGGATATTGTTTTATTTAAAATTTTACATACTATATATAATACCTTGAAATTCCCCCTTATGTTTGATACAAGATCATGTTTAAAAAAAAATAAAGCAAGGCTGGGCACAGCAGCTCACCCCTGTAATTGTAGCACTCTGAGAGACTGAAGCAGGTGGATTTCTTGAGCTCAGGAGTTCAAGACCAGCCTGAGCAAGAGCAACACCCCCTTCTCTGAAAATAGCTAGGCATTGTGGTGGGCACCTGTAGTCTTGGCTACTCAGGAAGTTGAGACAAAAAGATGGCTTGATCTCAAGAGTTTGAGGTTGCTGTGAGCTATGATGCCATGGCACTCTACTAAAGGTGATAAAGTGAGACTGTCAATAAAAAAGTTAAGCAAAATTGTAGAAATAAGGCCTTTTTATAAACTGAGATCAGAATTCCATACTACATTTACTGGCCCTATAACTAAAGGCATATTACTTCCTCTGTTTGAGCTTCAGACTCCTGATTATTAAAACAAAGATATTGAACTAGAAATTGTATACAGAATCTATTCTATACTTTATGTCCAATTAATCTAACATTAACTTAAACCAAATAATTTTTTTGAATTTGGGAAAAAAATCACATTATGCCATTTTCAGTTCTGCCCTTGGTACTCCCTTCCCACCTTCCAAACATAAAGTCAGAATTAATTACTCTCATAGTACATTGATTACCCGACTTTAATAACAGGTACTATCTTCTGCCTTATTTAACAAGTTGTTTCCATCGTAGCTGTTGTTTATGGCCACAGACTGGGTACTTTTCATGGTATGAATTGCCATGGAGAAAGCAATACCTTAAAGAATGTCTAGGAGACTTGGCAAAGGGCTGCCACATACAGCCCAGATTTTCCATTTATTCTCTACCATAGATTATAAATTGCTTGAAGACAAAAGACTCATTTGTTTATCTTGAAGATAAAACAAAACCTAGCACAATGTTTTATACCTAGTAATGTGTCACTAAGGACATACATGTATGCATGTATGCATGTATGTCCTTAATAAATAAATTAATAATAAATGATTATTTATTAAAATGATTATTTATTAAAAATAAATGAATAATAAATGATTATTTGGCAATTAATTTCTTCTCTGATTTAAGGTGGAAAACAAACTTATAGATCAAGTTTGATTTCTGAGTTCAATAAAGTCTCTTATTAACAGCATTTTCTCTCTCTCCATATATGTGAGTGTGTGTATGTGTGGGTGTATATATGTATGTATGTGTGTATATATATTCCTACCATAGGGAAGGTAGAATTCCAGTGAAAAATCAGTTCAAAATACGTGCCTCCGTGGAGCTTTGATCTAGTGGAAAGTGATCACATAAATAACATAAAAACTAAATCATATGTTGTAAAATGTTGAGTGATAGAAAAAGCCAGGTGGTGGGATAGGAAGTTTAGATAATGAGGTGACAAAAAAAAAAAAAAAGAAGTGACACTTTAGATAGAGTGACCATATAGAAGGACTCACTGAGAAGATGACATCAGAGCAACAATGTTCAGTAAGTGAAGGAGAAAGTCTTGCAGCAATTTGAGGAGTATTCAGATAGAAGCAATGTCATGAGCAAATTTCTAGCCCACTGTAAGGAAGGGCTAGAGTGAGTTAGATCATTTTCAAGCAAGAAAAAAATATTCCTCTTAAGATCCTCACATATTGCACAAGTATGGTATATGTCATTCTATCCCTAACATTTATCTTGGACTAGCCCAGGATCAGAAATACTCTCTAATTATACCTGTCATCTAAGAAGCAAAGTTGGAATGACATCTCCAGAATGTAAGTTTAAGAAATAATGGGATAAAGTAACAAGTTTTTGGCTTCAACTTTCCTCTCCTAACCTATACTGCATGAAATAATGTGTCATAGTAACCCACACAGAAGTCAGCCACTGACATCATATTTGATCCCATATTTTTTTCTTGACAATGTTCCAAAGGTAGTATTTCTGCTTGAAAAATAAAGCAGACCATCGTTATGCTATCCAGCCAATACATGCCCCCTGGTCAGAACTGCCAAGTTAAATTAACGTTGGTCATTTCCTTGGCAGTTTGCTGTTAACTACAAAACTGAACAAAATGAGGTCTTTGATTACATTCTTTCTCTTCACTTTATTTTAACAGTGGTTCTCAATCTTCCTAATGCCGTGACCCTTTTATACAGTTCCTTATGTTGTGGACCATAAAATTATTTTTGTTGCTACTTCATAACTGTAATTTTGCTACTGTTATGAATTGTAATGTAAATATCTGATATGCAGAATGATCTTAGGCGACCCCTGTGAAAGGGTCATTCCACCTCACAGGAGTCACGACCCACAGGTTGAGAATCACGGTAGCAAATTAACATAAAGAGGCTTCAGGTTTCTAGATCACCCTGTTCTGTTAAAACAAAGGTTAGAGCCTCCTTGCAACCCCTCTATGGGACCCCTTTCGTGGTAGCTCTGAATTGCACGCATAACACACCTCTCATTTTTTCTTTAGTCTATTCTAACTCTGATCCTTTGGAGGCATCTAAACATACTCCCTGAAAAGTCATTCATAAGGAAATGATAAAGAAGCACTTCAAAGAGTATTTCTTTTAAATATGCATATTTTAAAAAGAGATCAAAATTCAAGGTAAGAAGTAAACTTTCTTAGTTTTATTGCTAACTAATGAACAGTTTGGGGAGAAGATTTCAGGATAAGGGGTTTGTTCCGGCCAGGCTGCTTTCCCAAACTGTCTTACCCTGATTCCTAATGAAGGCTTAGCCCTTGGATAAAAGCAACAAAAACTCACATATTTACTGTTAAATAGAAGAAATAAGTCCAAAAGATTTATTGTACGTCATGGATACATCAATTAATGATGATATTTTGTATTCTTAAAAAATGCTAGGGGAGTGCATTTTTGTGTTCTCACAATAAAAGTTGTAACAACAATAAATACAATTTTATGCCAATTAAAAAATAAATAAATTGGACGGGCACGGTGGCTCACACCTGTATTCCCAGCACTCTGGGAGGCCGAGGTGGGTGGTTTGCCTGAATTCACGAGTTGGAGACATCAGCAAGAATGAGACCCCATCTCTAAAAACATAGCTGGATGTTGTGGCTGGTTGGCTGGTGCCTGTAGTCCCAGCAACTTGGGAGGCTGAGGCAAGAGAATCACTTGAACCCAATAGTTCGAGGTTGCTGTGAGTTATGACACCAAGACACTCTAAAAAGGGTGACAAAGTGAGACTCTGTCTCAACTAAAAAAAAAAAAAGGAAGAAAAAAAATGGAGGGAAAAAAGCAATACAAATTCCTTTTCTGAATCCATGCTGTTTTTCTATGTTTTGTATTACAGGTACCTAAACAAAGGAACAGAGGATGTCAGAATCTCCTAGGGGAGAATTATAGCTAAAGGTATTTTGGCCTACCATATGATACAATAGCATAAAAATCTTTAAAATTAAACTTTAGAAGAACTTATATTAAGAAGATAAAATGCTCAAGATGTTAAGAATAAGTGAGGAAAGCATGATATAACATATGCCTTATAAATACACCCAAGTACGCTCATGCATCTGCAAGGGAACACATATATAAGAACGTACAAACAGATGCAGTCACATGTATAAAAAAATAAAATGTTTCCCTGGGTGAGGGTTATTCCCTATACTCTTCTTTATTTTTCTAAATCTATATAGTTCGTAATTTTAACTTTTTAATTAGAGAACTTATTTTTTAAATGACATATTGTTATGCACGTTATTGCTTTGCTCTTGCCCCCAACAGAGAACAAAATGTGTGGGTTAAATAGGAATATCTATTAAAGCTATAAATCCCTCAAAGTTTTAAAAAACATCTTGGTATCTAATAATCTCTCTCTGTGTGCTCTGTCGCATCAACCACTGGGAAGCAGGAGGAGCTGAGCATGTGCTACCGTGCACAGACTCATGGCCAAGGGGATGATTCAAAGCTAAGCCTGGCGAACGTGGCACACATGTCCTGTTTTCTTAGGCTGTTAGCAACATTTAAATGCACTTGGCAGTCTAAGCACATAGTTTCTTTCTGAAGGAGGTTTGTAGCTGAAGGTTATACCATTCTTTCCACTAAAACATAAATCGGTTGGCTGTTTGTTAAGCTTCCTGTACAATGAAATCAAAGGGATCATCAATGGATATGGTTCACTGGAAAATGTAGAGCGGTTCCCACCCAAGAAAATGGATTAAGTGTTGCGGGAGGCTTTGCACACATTGTCTACACACATCTCTCCATTTAGAGGCAGTTTTTACTGCAACGCTTCTCATTGCTCCTGCCAACTTCCTCTCTTCTCCTGAAAACACAAATTCCCATTCCACATCAAAGAATGAGTAATGCCTCTAAAGTGCCCAGAATATGTTTGTAATAATTGATACTTCATCCTCCGGTGCCAGAGCTGCGCGGAGGGAGTGCTTTATGTGGAAGGCTCAGGGATATGCTTTTGTCCCTTTGGTATCCTGCCCAGACTAAGCAGGCCCACAATCAGCTCAGGCCTAATGCAATCCAAATGCTCAGAGGAGGCATCTCACAAAACACCAGAGCGCCAGAGGCCTGCATGATGTATCTGAGATAGATATCAAAGTTTTCTTTGGAGAGATGAAAATATAATACAGCAAACATCTGAGGGGGAAAAAGCTCCTTTTTTCTAAGGAAATCTGGTCTGCATTGATAGAAGTAGTTTGACATGGAATTTAGACTCTGAAGCTTAGTATACCTCTGCACTTCCCTTATTTTAATAGGTGTATAACCTATTTAATACTCTTTACCAGAGTTATAACAATATTTTACAACAAAATATGTCTGATTATCAATATATTTAACAAAGACTTCCATATAGCCTTCCCACATATCTTTAAAGAAAATTGTAAAAATAAACACCTCTCAATTTAGGTAGTTTTACCATGATTAAAATTATCTCCTTGGTGATAAAATAGAAAAAAGGAAAACATGAAAGTAAAAATTACCCTTAAATAATTTCAGATTATTTAAAAAGTCTAGGCTCTTTCTTTCAAATTTTGGGAGTTTAGTGGAGGATGAGAATTTATTATTACATATTTCTTGTATCATTTTATGAGTCTAACTTTACTAATTTGAATGATTTTTATCCAATTACTCTTACATCCAAAATTTAAATTTTAAGCATTTAAGAATGTAAAGTAATATCTGCTTGTGGGTAACTCTAAAGATACACACTTGATCACAAAATGGTGATTGTGCATTTTCGATCATTAATTGAAACTTGGTTAGCCTTTTTTACTACCTGTGTTTTTTCATTTTACTTTTTTATCCCCATCTTCACACTTGACTTACTGAAATGGATTTTCCAAATCCAGAAAAGAATAGTCTATAGAAACCTCATCCCAAAATACCAGGGATCAAAAATTAATAAGCCTCTTTCTTATCTTTTTAGGTTCTCCACTTGAAATCTTTGGAAAATTAGAAAGCACTAACTGGCAAAACAAGTGGGAAAAAACAAGACCGAGAATAAACCTGACTTTTTAAGTGTATGTTATGTTAGGTTTCTCTCATAATGGAACATGCATATCTTTTATTTGGCCACCATTGAGATTTTTCTGAGCTTTCCAAACTGAAGGACTTGCCTGCAAACACTTTGCTAGTGTTTTCAAATAGTGCCATGTAGAAGTACAATCATTTGGGTGTATGTATCATTTATCCTTTTTTTTTTTTTTTTTTTTTGAGGGAGAGAGAGTGTCACTTTGTCACCCTCAATAGAGCGCCATGGTATCAAAACTCATAGCAACCTCAAACTCCTGGGCTTAAGCGATTTTCTTGCCTCAGCCTCCCGAGTAGCTGGGACAACAGTTGCCCACCACAATGCCCAGATATTTTAGAGATGAGGGCTTGCTCTAGCTCAGGCGGGCCTTGAACCTATGAGCTCAGGCAATCCCCCTGCCTCAGCCTCCCAGAGTGCTAGGATTACAGGCATGAGATGTATCATTTACCTTAAACATTCTTGAAACCACCTTCTTGTTCTACTTTTCAAAATCAGTCTCTATGCAGGTTCTAGTTCTAGCATTAATGCTGTCTCTGGTAGAAGCGAGTACACTGGCTTACATGTCCTTCAACACCAAAACAACCCTGACATCAGAGTTGACATCATCTAGTTCTCATCCCACTTTCAGTCTATTTATATCATGCCTTTAATTTGTATCACAGTTCTATACAACAAAGTTGGTGCAGTTTCTACTCTCAGGATCCTATCAGTAAGATAAAGAAACTGGAAATTAATCAAATGATCATAGAAAACCTATGGTTGAAAAATTTATGAAGTCCCATGACTAATAAATAACATCTGGTGAACATGTGCTCTGTGCCAGATACTGCTATAAATACTTCTGTGGTATTCATTCATGTAATCCTCACCACCATCCTATGAAATTATTCTATTCTTATGTCCATCTTACAGGAAAACTAACAGAGGCTAGAAAGTTTGAATAATGTGATCTAAGAAGACAAAGTACTAAGTGGCAGAGTGGACATTGACTAAAGGAAGTTGAACTTTGGAGCCAGTGTAATATTGCTGGGTTAAATTTCCTCTCGCATGTTAGAAAAGAAAAAGAGCATGCTATGACTATTCATTATCCAGCTTTCACTATGCTGAATTAACACACACACCCAATATCTCAGTAGCTTATAATAATAAAAGTTTATTTATCTATTGCTCATATTAATGTCCTGGAAGGGTCAGCTGTAAGTCTTCTCTGTGTCCTTTTCCTTCTAGAATCTAGGCTAAAGGAGCAAATTCTACCTTAACTATACCAGGCTCTAAAGCTTTTTCATGGACATGATGTGATCACTTCTACCAGCATATCATTGTATGAAGCAAGGTAAAATTAGATACCAATAACACAGGAACTATTTTCCTCATATAGGAAAAGACACCAAGAAGGGATTCCACCAAGAGGCCAGAAGGCAGATTATACTTTGACCAAATAATGCAACCCAATCAAGAATAGACATGTAAAAAGGGTTCCTAACGTAGTGTGGGAATCAAGGAAAGTCAGGCGTAGCTTTCCGTTGTTCTCATGGATGAGATTTGCTTAACTAAAAGTTGTGGACCACAGAGACAATTCCATGTAATAGGAACAGCAGGTACAAATACCATACTTTGCAAGTGAGCATGGTCTTCTTGAAGAATTGAAAGGAATCAACTGAATTAAAGGCAGAGCTAGGAAGACTCTCCTAAGACACATCTGTGAGCACTTCCCTTAAGTGACCAGGAGTGATATTACGCAGGCCCCTGTAGGTCTCTAATGATTTGGACATTTACACTACTGTGGAGGCACTAAATTATTTTAGGCAAAGGGAGTGATATTATCATTCCTTGGTAATTTTGGCTGCTTTACAAAAGAATCATTCTTGGCAAGCTTCACTAACTTAGATATCTCCTCATCCCCCAGTCCTTCTTATAGCACTGTTTTAACTGTTTAATAGAAGAAAACAGAGCTATATTTTCTTTTCCAATGTGTTCCTTATTGTAAAGTTTCCTATGACACCAATTGTTTCAGAGCAGAGTCAGGAACTTCCTCTTTCTCACAAGAAACACTTTCTACACTATCTTCTCAATTATGGCCCAGGTTCTCCTTAGTCACGAAATCCTATGCTACCCTCTCATCTTTCTGATAGAAGGAAAAGGGAGCCAATGGTGACACAGCAAGTCTGTGAGGAAGCCCTTTGCCCTTTATTATAAAAGAGGGTGCTCAGTAGGGAATTCAGCAGGTTGGATTGGGAGCTTGTGCAAGTTAGGTCTGAGTAAGGAATTCTGTTTGGAAAAAGTACAGCATGTGTTTCAGATGGTTTCAACAGAAAGGGCTACCACCATGGTTGTTATGGAAATCGTCATTATTACACTCTGACGTGTACTCAAGTCTTCAGATATTCTATGGAGAATACACCATCCCCCACATGATGTGCAATTTATAGTAGCCTGGCTTCCTATCATAAGTAATGTTGGGCAGTTTTCTTTGTCTTTCCGAGCATTGCCGGAAAGTTCCGAGATCAACTAGCAGATGTTCTATTAAGAGAAAGTTCCGAGACCAACTTGAAGATGTTGTTCTATTAAGAGAAAATTCCGAGACCTACTTGCAGATGTTGGTCTATTAAGAGAAACAAACAAAGAGAAAACACCCACCATAGGTTTCACTAGTTCAATACCTAGAAAAGCTATTAGTCAATACTGTGTCTGGTAAGGAAAGCATGTTGTATTTGTAAGGGTAATGCCAGTTTCTATAACTGCTAAGCACCCAAACTCCAAATTATACTCCATAGTAAGTGAGCAGAAGTGGTCTGGTGTGGCACATCACCTTTGAAATGGCCATTCAGAAAGCCATCAGCCTTCCATCATGTGAATCTATATTCCTCCATACTCCTCTCTGTCAACCATTAGATGAGAAAAAGGCATGGAGGAATTCCCTATAGAAGGATTCTAGGGAGCAGGTGTGAAAACCCTAACCCTAACCCTAACCCTAACCCTAGGGTTCTAGGGAGCAGGTGTGGAAAGAGTGCACATCAGTTTCTGCACACACTCCACATCTCATGAGCTACACCCCAGTATATGGGAAGACTGAAATAATAAAATAACTGGAAATATAGTGTGATGGTGAGTAAAGGAAATGGAAGGAACAGACTTGGAGAACAGCTAGCCAATCTATACTACTTAATGTTAAAATTGGGAGATATATTTACATTGAACATATGTAATGTAAATTTTTATTAGAATAAGAAATGTTAGAGGATAGGATATTCAGAAACAATCAATTTTTAGCACATTGAAGTCTACTAAACAACAAGAAATATCCTTTGAGTAGTCCCAGATCTTACTTTTCAAAATGACATTTAATTACTTTATTTTCATAATTTATTTAGCACCATATGATTTGTAATTTCTGGCATCCAGATTGAGAGTTCAGAGGCTGATTAAAATTTTTAGCCATCAGGCAGTGCCTATAGCTCAGTGGGTAGTACGCCAGCCATATACACCCAGGCTGGCAGGTTCAAACCCAGCCCAGGCCAGCTAAACAATGACAACTGCAATGAAACAAAACAAACAAACAAAAAATATAGCTGGTTGTTGAGGCATGTGCAAGTAGTCTCAGATACTTAGAAGGCTGAGGCAAGAGAATCGCTTAAGCCCAAGAGTTTGAGGTTGCTATGAGCTGTGATGCTACAGCATTCTACTGAGGGTGACATAGTGAGACTCTGTCTCAAAAAAAAAAAAAAAAAAAAATTTTATCATCAAAGAAAGAATTATTCTTTATGCAGTATTAAGTGGTAAAGATGTAAAATATTTAATTCTGAGAATTTATAATAGATTATATACTGATACATGGACAAAACTTGCAATGGTATAATACTTAATAATTGCCAATATTTTTAAGGTAGAATTTGTTCTTCAATCCGTGATGAACATTAAGAAATCACTAACTTCCCTTCCCTTTCCCTTTTCCCCATATACTTAGGTTATAATCGAGGATAGGCAGAGGGAAGGTAATTGGTGGGACCACACCTATGGTGCATCTTACAAAGGTACATGCGAAACTTGTCAAATGTAGAATATAAATATCTTAACACAATAACTAAGAAAATGCCAGGAAGGCTATGCTAACCAGTTTGATGAAAATATGTCAAATTATATATAAAATCAGTGTATAGTGCCCCATGATTGCATTAATGTACACAGCTATGATTTAATAAAATAAATAAATAAATAAATAAATCACTAACTTTGCAAACATTGTGAACTTTAGGTAGTTAGGATTCAGTTAATCAAAATTTCAATTTTCCAACTTTCTTACCAC
>CAUYPK010092575.1:0-13655 GCA_963574355.1 Loris lydekkerianus | reverse complement strand
GTTTTTATGAGTCTACTTTAAACTGTAATATCTCAGTGAATATTTATTCAATTTAATTGAAATAAGCGCCACTTGAATCAGTGCACTTTTGCCAACGTAACACAAGTCGATTAATTCCATCGGCATAAAATTTGGGTGCTCGGGATTTGATGAAGTCAACGAAGGCCGTTTTTGCTAGGTCCTGATTGGCAAAGGTTCTACCGGTGAGAAAGTTATCGTAGTGCTTGAAAAGATGGTAGTCGGTTGGCAAGAGGCCTGGGGAGTATGGTGGGTGGGGCAGAACTTCGACGCTCAATTCCTTTAATTTTCAGACGGTGATTTGTGAGACGTTCGGCCGGGTGTTGTCATGGAGCAGGATCAGACCTCTTCTATTGACCAGTGCTGGCTGCTGCTGACACAATTTTTGGTACATTTCATGGATTTCCTCACAATAGGACTCTGCTGTGATGGTTTGGCCTGGTTGCAGAAAGTTATAGTAAATCACACCAGCCGCTGACCACCATACAGTAACCATAACCTTTTTTGGTGGGGTTTTGCCTTTGGGAAGTGCCTGGGTGGCTCATCGGTGTCCAACCACTGTCCTGAGTGTTTCCTATTATCGTAGAGAATCCACTCTTCATCACACGTGACGATCTGATCCAAAAAAGGATCATTTTGGTTGCGCGAAAGCAATGAAGAACAAACCTCAAAACGTGACAATTTTGGCCGATCATTTAAATCATGGGGCACCCACTTTTCGAGCTTTTTGACCTTTACAATAGGTTTTAAACCATCAAAAACCGCATGGGAGCTGACACCCAGTTCTTCCATCATCCCATGCACCGTTTGTGATGGGTCAGTCTCCACCAGGGTCCTCAAATCCTCATCCTGGATTACTCTAGATCGACCACTTTGGGGCTCATCTTCAAGGCTAAAATTTCCGGAACGAAATTTTGCAAACCAACGTTGAACAGTGCATTCATTAACACTATTATTGCCAAATGCCTGGTTAATTTTTCGGGCTGTTTCGGCAGCACTTTGGTTCAATTTGCATTTGTAGAGAAAAATTGGCCGAAAATCGCTTAATGACATCATATAGTAATAGGCTGAAAAGAATAAAAAAAATTAAAAGTAGAAAAAAATAAACAGCATCAATGTATAGAGTACAAAATTCTCCATTGATCAATATATACCATGACACAGTAGAATAAATATTTATTGAGATATGGAGCTACAAAAACACATGACATTAAAAGACAAAACTTTTGAAACAACCTAATAAAAACAGCAAGAAAAACATATCATGTCACATAAATCGGAATCCTCATTAGACAAATGATGGGTTTTTCAGTAGAAACCTTATAGGCCAGAAGAGACTGGGATTATATTTTGAAGGCGCTGAAATAAATAAAAACAGCTAACAAAGAATATTGTATCCAGCAAAGCTATCTTTCAGAAATGAAGAAGAAATAGTCTTTCCAAGACAAACAAAAACTGAAGGAATTTATCATCAGTAGACTAGCCTTATAAGAAAGTCTTAATGAAATCCTACATGTTGAAGCAAGAGAATAACAACCACCATAACACATGAAAGTATAAAACTCACTGGTACAGCAGATACAAACTGTTAAAGAGAAGAAAATCAAATTTTATCACTACAGAAGACTGCAAAGACAACCATAAAAGAGGAAGAAACAGCATACATGTAAAAAAAAAGAAAACAATTAAGAGTAAACCTTCACTTACTAATAATAACCTTGAATATGAATGGATTAAATCCTTCACTTAAAAAATATAGACTTGCTGAATAAATTTTTAAAAAGACAAAATTATATTCTGCCTAAAAGAACCTCAATCTATCTTTAAATTGTAAGACTCTACACACAAACTGAGAGTAAAGAGATAGAAAAAGATGTTCCACACAGATGAAAAGTGAAATTGAGCAGGAGTAGCTATACGTATATCAGATAAAATAGACTTTAAGTCAAAAACTATAAAAAAAAGAAAAATAGAAAAGGAAGGTCATTATATTATGATAAAGGGATATAATAATGAGAGGATTGCAAATAACAATAATTGCAAATACATCTATATGTATCTAACACTAGAGTACCCAGATATATGAAGCAAATATTATTGGATCTAAAGGAAGAGATAGAAACCAATACAGTAATAGTTGGGGACTTAAATACCCCACTCTCAGCTCCAAACAGCTCATCTAGACAAAAAAATCAACAAAGAAACATTGAATTTAAAACTTATGATAGGCTGGGTGTGGCGGCTCATGCCTGTAACCCTAGCACTCTGGAAGTCCGAGGCAGGTGGATCACTTGTATTCATGAGTTTGAAACCAGCCTGAGGAAGAGTGAGACCTCTGTCTCTACTAAAAATGAAAAACTGAGGCAAGAGGATCTCTGGAGCCCCAGAGTTTTTGAGGTTGCTATGAGCCATGGTACTCTACCAAAGGCAATAAAATGAGACTCTGTCTCAAAAAACAAAAAAAACAAACAACAACAAAAAACAACTCATGATAGACCAAATGGACCTAACAAACATTTACAGAACATTCCATTCAATGGATGCAGAATGCATATTCTTCTCCTCAGCCCATGAAGCATTCACCAGGATAAATCTTACGTTAGGCCACAAAAATAACAAATTAAAAAAAAATCAAAATCACATTTTTTTTTTTTTTACCATAATAGAATTAAACTGGAAATAAATAACAGGAGGAATCATAAGAACTGTACAAATTTATGGAAAGTAAATGACATGCTCATGAACAACTAACGTGTCAATGAAGAAATTAGAAAAATTAAAAATATCTTGAAACAAAATGAAAATACAACATACCAAAACCTATGCAATAAAGAGAAAAAAGTAATAAGAGAGAATTTTATAGCAATAAATGCTTATATCAAAAAAGTAGCAAAGGGCCAGGTTTGCAGGACTGTAATCCTCGCACTCTGGGAGGCTGAAGTAGGATGACTGCTTGAGCTCAGGACTTTGAGACCAGCCTGACCAAGAGCAAGACTCTGTCTCTACTAAAAATAGAACCCTTAGCTGGGTGTTGTGCCACATGTGTGTACCCCTAGTAGTAGAATTGCCTGAGCCCATGAATTTGAGGTTGCTGTGAGCTATTATGATGTCACTGCTCTCTAACTAGATGGACAGAATGACAGTCTCAAAAAAAAAAAAAAAAAGTTAGAAATATTGATACTACACAACCTAATGATGAACCTCAAAATTGTTTTGCTTACGTAGATGTTTGTAAATTTCTGTTTTACAATATTAAAACATGTAAAGATATGTTTCTTATAAGCAAAAAAAAAAAAAAAAAAAAAAAACTATGAAAACAAGAACAAACTAAACACAAAATTTATTTATTTATTTATTTATTTTGAGACAGAACCTCAAGCTGTCACCCTGGGTAGAATGCCATGGCATCACAGCTCACAACAACCTCTAGCTCCTGGGCTTAAGTGATTCCCTTGCCTCAGCCTCCCAAGTAGCTGGGACTACAGGCACCCGCCACAATGCCCAGCTATTTTTTGGTTGTAGTTGTCGTTGTTGTTTGGTAGGCTCAGGCTAGATTCAAACCTGCTAGCTCTGGTATATGTGGCTGGTGCCTTAGGCACTTCAGCTACAGGTGCTGAGCCTAAACACAAAATTTATAAAAGAAAAGTAATGACAATTGTCAGAGCAGAAATAAATAAAATAGAGGCAAAAACAATAGAAAATATAAAAATATTATTTTTTTAAAAGATAAAATCAACAAGCACTGGATAAACTAAAAAAAGAGAGAAGACCTGAATAAATAAAATCAGAAACAAAAAGGGAAAATTACAACTGATACTGCAGATATACAAAAAACTACTAAAGGTTACTAAAAACATCTATAAAAAAAGAAAGAAAAACATAGGGGAAATGGGTATATTGCTAGATACATACAACCTACCAAGATTGAACCAAGAACAAACAGAAAACCAGAAGAGCTGGTAGTTACTAATAAGATTGAATCAGTAATAAAAAAATCTCACAACTGTATCCCATAAATGTATACAGTTATGATTTAATAAAAATTAAGTGAAAGAAAAAATCTCCCAACTGGGCGGCACCTGTGGCTCAAGGAGTAGGGCACTGGCCCTATATACTAGGGGTGGGTGGGTTCAAGCCCAGCCCCGGCCAAAACTGCAAAGAAAAAAAAAAAATCTCCCAACAGAGAAAATCCTAGCACCAGATGGCTTCACTTCTGAGTTCTACAAAACATTTAAACAAGATCTAATACAGTGGGGGCATGGTGGCTCACTCTTAGGTATAGTCCTAATACTCTGGGAGGCTGAGGCCAGTGAACTTCTTGAGCTCAGGTGCCTAGCCTGAGCAACAGCAAGACCCCATTCTGCTAAAAATAGAATAACTAGCCAGACATTGTGGCAGGTATCTGTAGTCTCAGCTACTTAGGAAGCTGAGGCAAGAGGATTGTTTGAGCCCAGGAGTTTGAGTTTGCTGTGAGCTATGATGACACCATGGCACTCTACTCAAGGCAACAGAGTGAGACTCTGTCAAGAAGAAGAAGAAGAAAGAGAAGAACTAATACAAATTCTTCTTAAACTATTCAAAAAAAAATTGAAAGGGAGGGGATTCTTCCTAACTCAATCTACAAGACCAGTATTACCCTGATACCAAAACCAAAGGGCACAAAAAGAATAACAGCAACAAAACTACAGCATAATATTTCTGATGAACAGAGATGAAAAAATCCTCAACAAAATACTGGCAAACTGAATCTAACAGCACATCGAAAAGATTATACAGTCATGATCAAATGGGATTTATTCCAGGGTTGCAAGGATGGCTCAATGTATGCAAATCAATAAACATGATGCATCACACCAACAGGAGGAAGAACAAAACACATGATTATCTCAATAGAACCAGAAAAAGCATGATAAAATTCAACATCCCTTCATGATAAAAGCTCCCAACAAATTAGATATAGTTGGAACGTACCTCAAAATAATAAAAGCCCCATATGGCAAATCACAGCCAATATCATACTGAGCAGGGAACAGTTGAAAAATTTTCTCTAAGAACTAAAACAAGACAAGGATCCCCCACTTGCACCACTTTTACTCAACATAGTTGTGGAAGTCCAAGCCAGAGTCTCTTTTCAAGAGAATATTCAATTAAAAGAGAAATAAAATTAATAATCCCTATGAAAATACCAATGATTTCTGTTCGTCCTGGTGAGAAAAACATTACTGCTTCATTTTACCTTTTGAGCCATCGTGGTATCTGGGCTCTGAACTTTAGCATTCAGATGATACTACACTGATGGATATTTTTTGTGCTAATAAATGTATAATGCAGATCTGAGTAGTTCCTGCAGGGTAGGTCTAATCTTGACAAATTCTTCAGTGTTTGCTTGCCTGAAAAAGTCTTTATTTATTTCTCTTCATTTTGCAGGACACAAAATTCTAGACTGGCCATTATCTGTTTGAGAAGACTGAGAATGAGGCTCAGTCTCATTCTGGCTTGTATGATCTTAGTTGAGAAGTCTGCAGTTGGTCTGGGTTTTGTTTTATAAGTTAATTGATGCTTTCACCTGGCAGTTTGCAGAAGTTCCTCTTTCATCTTAACTTCAGCTGGCCTGATGACTATACATTGTGATGATTTCCTCTTCACAATGAATATTCCAGGAGTCTGTTGAGCTTCTAGTACCTGGATGTTCAGATCTCTAGCAAGACCTGGGAAATTTTCCTTAAATTCCCTCAAATAGCTTTTCCAGCGCTTATGCATTTTCTTCTTCATGCTCAGGAATGCTTATGTTTCTTACATTAGATCTCATCACATAATCCCATATTTCCTGTAGGCTTTGTTCATTCCTCTTTTTTCTCTGTTCTTCCTTTTTGACTTATTTAATTCAAAGGTGGTGTCTTCTAGTTCTAAGATTCTTCCTTCTGCATTATCTAGCCTATTTTTAAGACCTTCTACTGTTTTTTATATTTCTTTCAATGAATTTTTCTGCTTGATTAAAAAAATTTTTTTGATTTATTTTTTCATTCATTTTCTGCATCATTTTTGTGGTTTCTTTGTGTTGGGTTTCTATTTTTTTCTTGCATTTAATTGAGCTTCCTTACAACACATATTTGAAATTCTTCATTAGTCATTTCAATATTCTCATTTTGGTTGGTTTCCATTGATACCAATGGAAATATTGTTTTCTTTTGGGGATGTTTTTTCACTCTGATTTTTCATGTTTCCAGTATTCTTATTTTTGGATTTTCTTTTGTTTAGATAATGGCACACCCACTTTAATCTCTGAGACAGTAGATAATGCTTGTGGTTGAGACAGGCATCACGTGAATTCTACTCCCTATATAAATGAGTCAGTAAATGCTGTTAAAGGGCTTACAAATTATACTTAAGCTGCTTGTCCTCCTTTTTTCAGATGTGGATTTTGGGATAAGTGCTGAGCTTTTGGTAACAGATTTTGACATCCCTTGGGTGGGCTGATTGCCATCCTGGTGAAATGGAACCCTGCAACTGCTAGAAGAGGCAGAGAGCAGCCAGCCTTGGGTCAAACCTGTGTGGGCCTTCATGAGTAGTAGGAATGACTTGTTTTTGAGGCAAAAGAGCAAGGGACAACCCCAGTAGCTGCTGGAACCTGTTTTTTCTCAGGGAATTACATCACTCCCTGAAACCTGAACTGAGTTGTAAAGAAGGAAATAAACTTGTAAAGTATCCAGACACTAGGCCTTTTTGGGGGGTAAGGTTCCCTGGTGCGCACACAGAGACCATGATTCCATCCATAATGAGAGGTTTTCAGACCTACCTGTTGGCTTTGTTTTAAGGTACCTTTCTGGGGGGGTGGGGGGGAGAGGAAGTCCTGAGGTTGAGTGGTACTAGGGAGACTGCTTTGATTCAGAGTTCATGTGTGGTTCCCAGGGAATCAGGGGGACTGTGCCACAATTTGGAAAGGGTTTACATTCCTGCCTTGTATTGCCTTTGGGGCACCATCTGAGGTGCCATTTCTGGTGATGTTTGTCCTCTTTGGAGTACCATTGTGTGATAGGCTCTGGAATTTTTGTGTTGAGGATCCCTTGTATTGTCTGGTTGTTATTTGTGAATTTTGTTCCAAATAAGGAAGCTCCATCTTAAAGTACCTTGGGAAAAAACTTTGAAAGGAGAGTAATGTCAGGTCATTATAGTTGAGGTTGGGCTGGGAATTCCCTATGTTGTTTGTGCTTGATTTTTTGCACCATTTATCTGGTGAGGTTTTGTACTATGACACCGCTTGTATAGAGTGTGAGGAAAAGTGGTAGTTGATATGGCTTGTATGGAGTGTGAGGAAAGGTGGTGGTTGTCTAATTTTGATTTGATGTGCATTCTATGTTTATTGACCATTGGTATGCCTTTCTTTGGAAAGCTTCTGTTTATTTCTTTTGCCCACTTTTTTGAGGGTTTGATTTTTTGTGTGTTTATGATTGCTTTGTGGATTCAGCCCTTCATTGGACATGTAGCATGTGGATGTTTTCTCTCATTCTGTGGGTTGTCTGTTCACTCTGTTGATTGTTTCTTACCTATGTGGAGACTTTTGGTTTTAGCAGGTTCCATTTATTAATTTTTGTTGTTGCTGTAATTGTCTTTAGAGTCATTGTCATGGATTTGCCTAGGCTGATATCCATGGTAGTTTTATCAGCATTTTCTTCTAGAATTCTTATTGTTTCATGACTTGGTTTTGAGTCTTTTGTCCATTATAAATTAATTTTTTTAAGGGGTGAGAGGTGCAAATCCTCTTTCAATCTTCTACATGTGGCTGTTCCTTTTTCCTAGCACCATTTGTGGAATGGGGATTGTTTTTTCCAGTGTATGTTATCTGCTTTATCAGGGATCAAATAGCAATGAGAGGATGGTTTTGTATCTAGGTTTTCTATTCTGATACATTGGTCTATATCTCTGCTTTTGTGCTTGTGCAATACTATTATGGTTCCGGTGGCCTTGTGATGTGACTTGGAGTCTAGTGGGGTTGTGACCCTCAATTTGTCCTTTTTAGTTTTTTTATGGTTCTATGCAAAGCATGGAATTATTTTTTCTGAGTCTGTAAGAATGATGTTGGTATTTTCACAGGAATTGCATTGGGTCTGTGGATCAATTTGGATAGTGTGGACATTTTGCTTATGTTGATTATGGTGGTCCATGAACATGATGAATTTTTCCATCTGTTTGCATCCTCTACAATTTCCTCTTTGATGGCTGGTGGTTCTCCCTGTGGGGGGTCTTTTGCCTCCTTAGTTGGACATATTCGTGCATGTTTAGTTCTGTTGCTGTTTTGAAGAGTGTTGAGTCTTAGGTTTGGATCTCAGCTTGACTCTTGCTAGTATATAGGAATGCCATTGATTTGTGTGCATTAATTTTGTATCCTGGGACTCTTGGCAAGGTCTTTGGGGTTGTCTAACTATAAGCTCATATTACCAGAAGAGTTATGGTTTGACCTCTTCTGTCCCCATTTGGATGCCCTTGGTTTCCTGATCTTGTCTCACTGCCTTGGCTGGAATTTCTAGCACTACATTGAGTAGAGATGTTGACAGTGGGCAATGTTGTCTGGTTTTAGCACTAAGGCAGGAATGCTTTTAATTTTTCCCCATCTAGTATGATGCTGGCTGTAAGTTTGTCATACATAACTTTTATAATTTTTAGTTATGTTCTAGCTGTACTTATTATGTGGAATTCTTATAAAAGGGTGCTGAGTTTTGTTGGGTACTTTCTCTGTGTGTATTGAATGATCATGTGGTCTTTGTTTTTGCTTCTGTTTATGTAGTGGGTCACATTTGTAGATTTGCTGGTTGGACTTGTGGTAAAGCCCACTTGGTTGTCGTATATTGGTTGGGTTTTTGTTTGTTTCATGTGTGTCTGTGTCTGTGTGACTACATTCAGTTTGCTAGAATTTTGTTGAGAGTTTTCTTTTCTTGTTGTATCCTTTTCTGGCTTTGGTATCAGGCTGATGCTGGCTTCATGGAGATGAGGAGGATTCCTTCCTTCTCAATGTTGTGAAGTAATGTCTGCTAGTATGAAGTAATGTATGCTAGCGCAGGTGCTGTTTACTTTTCTTAGGTTTGACAGTTTGTCTGTGAAGCCATCTGGTCCTGGACTTTCTTCATTGGAAGGTGTTTTAGTGCAGCTTTAGTTTCATTGTTTGGTGTTTGTCTGTTTGTAGGTTCTATTTATTCCTGGTTAAGCCTGGGGAGATTGTTTGTTTCCAGGAATTCATTCATTTCCTCAACATTTTCAGGTTAATGTGCATAAAGGTTTTTGTAGTATTCAGGGATGATGTTTTCTGTTTCTGTGATATCAGTTGTAATAGCTCCTTTTCCACTAATTGAGCTTATTAAGGTCCTTTCTTTTCTGTTTTTTGTTGATCTAACAGTAAGCATGTCAGTTTTGTTTATCTTTTCAGGTAGCCAACTTTTTTTCTTTTTTTCATTGATCTTCTGTTAGTACTGGTCTTACCTTGGTTTTTTCTTTTCTTCTGTTGGGTTTGGGTTGGTTTGCTCTTTTTAAATTCTTTGAGACAGTTCATTAGATTGTTAAGTTGTGATCATTTTTACTAAAAGGCCTTCTCTATTGCCTTTTTCTCTCAAATTTAACCTCAATTGACCTTTCTGTGCCTTTGTGAAAGGAAAACTGAACTGCCTCATTATAGGTAAGTGAGGTTTCTGAAGAAAGGGAAATAAATCTTTCAAAAATAAAGATGGACAAGGAGAATGATCCCCTTTGGGCTCCCTAGTTGGTTTATAGCACCTCTACTTCAAAGGCATAATAGATTTTCTAAGATGGCCAATTCTTGTGCATAAGTTTTTACCACAGGGAAAATCATACCAAGGAAAATTCAGAGCTCAAATGGTTGACCTGCCAGTATGGAGTTAGAATGTTGAGTCTCAAACTCTATGCTTGAGGTAAACTTATTGTCTATGGTATTGCTTGAGATAAACTCATTTTCTTATGGTATATGAAATAATCTGTGCTTGTAAGAGTTTTTATAAATGATGTTCTCTCTCCCCTGCTGGAACTTTGCCCAGGGCTCCATGCCTTCCAACTGAGTCCCCAGATGCAAATTGATAGTGAGGATTTGATTGGTGCTAAGAGTCCTTTCAAAAATAAACACTGGGGCATTTGGAATGGCACAGCTGAGCGGAGACAGAATTCACATGAACTTATTCTCCCACCTGAAGCTTTGGTTTGGTCTCTGATGAAGCACCTACATAAATGTACATGTTAGGGGTGTGATGCCTCAAATGGATTTGGGGAAACTTCATTTGGGAGGACCCTATTTCAAAAGGACTGTTTGTGTGCTCAAAACAATCTAAAAAATAGAGAGATGACACACTGCACAAGGAGTCCCAAACACTAGAATGAAAACAAAATGGAATCCACCTGAAGTGGAATAAGGTATTGCTGCTTGCCCACCTCTGGATAAGGGTAGTTCTTTAGAAGCAAGGTTAAGCCCCTGAGAAATAATTTTTTTTTTTTTTAGCCATGTTGTATATTTTTATTGTGCTTTCTTTCCAATATGACTTTTGTTTTCATTGCAGTTAATAATGCATAATCCTGTTTTCCTTTGCTTAGCTTTCTACTACCAACTTCTAATTTATCTACAACTTCTCTACCCAAAGTTTATTTTATTTTTATTTTATTTTTATTTTTTAATTATTATTTTTATTATAGATAAAAATATGCACAGATGTGGTCCGACCCATTACCCTCCCTCCACCCACACCTCCCCCCTCCCTTCCCCTTCCTTGGTCCTTTCCCCATAGTCTTGAGGTATAGTTGAGTTATAGCCTTCATGTGAAAGCTATAGTTTAGCTTCATAGCAGGGCTGAGTACATTGGATACTTTTTCTTCCATTCCTGAGATACTTTGCTAAGGAGAATATGTTCCAGCTCCATCCATGTAAACATGAAAGAGGTAAAGACTTTACCTCTGTCTTCACTTCTTGATAGTATTCTCTTTTGCACAAAAGTTTTCAATTTTAAAATCAAAGTTATCTATGTTTTCTTTTGTTTCCTATACTTTCTGTGTCATATTTAAGAAATTATTACCAAATCCAAAATCATAAAAGTGTATTTTGACACGTTTTCTACTGTTTTATAATTTTTCATCTGTCTATTGTTATTATAAATAGAATTTCTTTCTCAAGTCCCTTTTTTGATAGTTTGTTGCTAGTACATAGAAATGCAACTGTATTTTATGTGTTGGTCTAGTATTCGGCAATTTTGACAAATTTATTCATAGACATTAGTAGTTATTTTTATGTACATACAAAAGTTGTTTAGAACTTTCTCTATCTAAGATCATATTATGTGAGCCTGGAAAAAATTTTGCTTTCTTTCTGACTTGGATTTCTTTTATTTCTTTTCCTTGCCTAATTGCTCTGGCTAAAATATCCAGCACAATGTTAAATAGTGGTGATAAAAAAAGGGCATTGTTGGCTTGCTCCCAATCCTAGGGAGAAAACATATAGTCTTTCTCCATGCATATGCTGTTAGCCATGGACTTTTCATAAATGTTCTTTATTGTGTTATTATGCTGTATACTTATTAAATCTGCTAAAAATAAGCTGAAAACAAAGAGTCCTCAGTACTAATGAGGATGTACAGTAAAAGTACAATTTAGAGCTGATGCCAATGCAAATTTGTACAGTCCTCTGAACGTAATTTAAAGAGTTAAGGAAATAAGACTTGGGGTGATAATTTTTGTGTTTATTTTCTTAATTTTCTTGAATGCTATTTTAGAGCCTTTTATAATTAGTTCATTTTAAAGTTTATTTAAAAATATTCAACACACTTTGAGTCATACTTTCCATTCTAGCTTTATTTAATGGAATGAATTGCACGATACATTCAAACTATTAGGTTGCCTGTGTTAGCTTTAGGTTATCTGATAATTTTTCAGTTAAATAAATTTAGTAAAGTGCTTTCTTCTACACATAATTATTTCAACTCTTGTGAAAATGCAAATGAATAAGGAAGTCCTATTTAAATGTCTATTGAATGCAGACATTTTTCTTGGAAAGAAAGAACTTTTTGAGCCTCAAATGGAAACCTCCATCACTCAGGACAAATAGTCCCATGTAGGGTCTTATATTTTATAAACTTAAAATTAGAAAAGACAAAGTTCTAAAGCTACATTTTCTACTCTAATGAATGACATGTAGCATTTATTAAATAAATATTTTAATATTGCCATGTTATGCAAGTTACATTGTAACCAATGTCTCCAATGACATGGGCATCAATGCAGGTAGACACCAGAGCTGAACTAAATCGTATTTCCTGCTTCCCTAAAACTGGGCTCCAAACAGGGAGTCTCTGAATTAACAATGGGTTAAAACCCTGCTCAGTCGATTAGAACTTCTACCAAAGAACACATGTTTCTAAATACACACCCATTATCAAAAAATGTGTTCCCATTGCTGAAAATACATTATGGGTCATTCATCAAGTATGTATCTGGTAGTATTTTTGGCAGAAAATAACTCTGACCTTGAAGTCAAAATCCTTAGAGAAAGTCTTTATGATTTCAAAAATAATCATGCTTGTCACTTTATATGGTAGTAGGATTCTTATAAATTTGCACTATTGCTAAATAAATCTATTCTGTTAATAACTGCATCCATTCCGAATGTTGTATAAGAATAATTTTTCTATATTATAAATAGATCAGAAGAAATTACATTTACATCATGTAAGATTTAGGTATTAAAATGTGTAACTAAATATTATCATTGATTTAAAAAATAATTAAACCCATAATACAGGTAATTATGTAAAATTATCTGTATCACAAATGTTCAAAGATAGACATTTAATTTTTTTTTTTCTTAGTGACTACTGTCTTTCAAATCCTATGAGCATAAAATGTAGACTCTGTTTTTGACTATATACATTCTCTTTAGGAAAATAAGGAATAGAAAATATGTTCTAAATTCAAGCCAAAATACATTTGTCATTTATTTATACATTTTTATTTTCAATAGTGCATTTTTTAAAACTATGTTTTCTTTTTTCCAAGATAGAAATGGTCAATTTTATGGATTAAAACTCTGAAGCAAACAGATTATATTTTTCTCTGGAAATTTACTTTCAAAAGTGACTTATTTGGGGCAATGCCTGTGGCTCAAAGGGGTAGGGTGCCAGCCCCATATGCTGGAGATGGCAGCAAACCCAGTCCTGGCCAATAACTGCAAAAAAAAAAAAAAAAGTGGCATATTTTACTTTCTTAAATAAAAATGACAAGTTTAGGTTTATTATAATAATTTACTGTAACAAAAGTTAAGATTATATAATGCAATGAAGGAAACAATCTTACTTTTTTAAGATGAGGAAATTAGCCAAAGAAATTCTGAAACAAGAACTAACTGGAAAGATACGTGGGTCACTATGAAAGTTTTAAGACAGACTGTTATGGTCAATTATTTCACTTCCAAGAAACACAATTCAAAGCTTCCTTTCTGATTCACCCATGCAACTTTCTTTTTTTTTTTTTTTGGTGTATAGCAAAGTTTTTTATTTTAAGTTCAGGTTTTATACTTTTTCAGTCAAGTACACACTTAATCCTTTTAACGATTAGCTTCCTCATTTTCTTACTTTATTTTTACATATCAATACCATCAC
>CAUYPK010092573.1:0-23242 GCA_963574355.1 Loris lydekkerianus | reverse complement strand
GCCATTCCATCTTTCTTTTGATTAGTGTTAGCATGGTATATATTTTTCCTTTACTTTTTAATATATTTGTATTTCTGTATTTAAAGTGTGTTTCTTGGGGCATCTTACAAGGGTACATGTAAAACTTACCAAATGTAGAATGTAAATGTCTTAACACAATAACTAAGAAAATGCCAGGAAGGCTATGTTAACCAGTGTGATGAAAATGTGTCAAACGGTCTACAAAACCAGTGTATGGTGCCCCATGATCGCATTAATGTACACAGCTATAATTTAATAATAAAAAATAAAATAAAATAAAATAAAGTGTGTTTCTTATTAGCACCATATAATTTGGTCTTGGTTTTTTTATCCAATCTGACAATCTCTGCCTTTTAACTTGAGACATTTACTTATGTTTTTTACCTCAAAGAAATACATGAGGGAGATTGTTTTATTTTGTTTTAATTGTGCATAGCATAAACTTTACCATCTTAACTTTTTTTAAGTATACAGTTTAGTAGTGTTAAGTATATATTCACATTATTGTGAAACCAATCTGGAAAAACTTTTTTATCTTGCAAAATTGAAATTCTATACTCATTAAACAACTTCCCATTTCCCCCTCCCAGCTTCTGGCAACCTCTATGAGTTTGGCTGCTCTAGATACCTCAGATAAGTGAATCATATGGTAAAGACCATTTACTTATAATGTGATTATTGATAGGCTTAGTTTAAGTCTAAAATCTTCTCTTTGTTCTATATTTTTTCCATTTCATTTTGTTCCTTTCTTTTCTCTTTTTCTGCCTTTTTTTGGAATAATTGACTTTTTTATGATTCCGCTTTATCTCTTTTGTTGACTTAGTAGTTACAATTCTTTATTTTCTTATTTTAGTGGTTGCTTCAGAGTTTATGGGATGTTTGCTTGCACCACTTCACTTCTTCAGTTTAAGAGCCTTACTGTAGTGTATGCCATTTCTCCTCTCATGACCTTTCTGTTTTTATTGTAATACCTTTTACTTATTCATGTTATAAACTGTACAGCATTTGCTGTACAAATGTTATACAACACATATATTTGTTTGTTCATGCAGTCAATTATCTTTGAAAGAGATATAAACAGGTTTTTAAAAATCTTGTGTATTTACCTTTATTCCTCTAGGTAGGTTCATGTTTCTACTGTTATCTCCTTCTGTCTGAAGGACTTTCTTTAGCATTTCCTATAATGCAGTTCTCTTGGTGATGAATTCTTTCTTTTGCATGTCTGAAAATGTCTTTATTGTACCTTCATTTCTGAAAATATTTTTACTGGGCATAGGATTTAGACTGACCTTTTTTTTTTTTTTTCTTTCAGCACTTGAAACATCTTTCTCTGTTTTCTTACTTGCACTATTTCCAGTGAGAAATCTGCTGCTATCCTTACATTTGTTCTTCTTTATATAATGTATCCCTTTTCTCTGACTGCTTGTAAGATTTTCTCTTTATCACATACATTAAGCAATTGGAGTATGTGTACATTGGCATAGTTTCTTTAGGTTTGTGGTGGGGGCTCATTAAGATTCTTACATTTGGGGGGTTATAGTTTTCATTGAACTTAGAAAATTTAGAACCATGATTTCTTCAAGCAATTTTTTTGTACTGCTTCTGTTTTTCAAAAAAACATATATTAGAGTGCTTGAAGTTATCCTATAGCTCACTGATTCTCTTTTTTAAATTTTTTTTTTTTGTATTTTTAATTTGGATAGCTCTATTGCTATATTTTCTTGTCCATTAAAATTTTCTTCTGCAATATCTAATTTGTTGTTGCTATTAACTAGCCAATGTAATTTTTATATTACTTTTTGTAATTTTCATCTTAATCATTGTAATTTTAATCTCTAAACATTCATTTGGATCTTTTTCATATTGTGAATGTTTTTCAACATATGTATTATAGTTATAATAACTATTTTAAGATCCTTATGTGATAATTCTAATGTCTTTGTCAGCTCAGGGCCAATTTTGATTGATGGGTTTTTCTCTTCATTCTGGGTCATATTTTGTATGCCTGGTATTTTTTGATTAGATGCCTGATATTGTGAATTTTACCTTGTTGAGCATAGGATATTTTGGTATTACTATAATATTCCTGAGCTTTGTTAATAGGATTCAATTAGATTACTTGGAAACTGTTTGATCCTTTTGGTCTTACTTATTTTATTTATTTATTTATTTATTTATTTATTTATTTATTTAAGATAGGGTCTTGCTCTGACACTTAGGTTGGAGTGCAGTGTTGTGATCATTGTTCACTGTAACTTTGAACTCCTGGGCTCAAGTGATCCTCCTGCCTCAGCATCCTGGTAGCTGGGATATGTGCCACTGTGCCTGCCTAATTAAAAAAAAATGTCTGGGGCAGCACCTATGGCTCAAAGGAGTAGGGCACCAGCCCCATATACCAGAGATGGTGGGTTCAAACCCAGCCCCAGCCAAAAACTGCATAAAATAAAAATAATAAAAATTTTAAAAATGTCTATAGAGACTGGGTTTGCTATGTTGCTCAGGTGGTCTCAAACTCCTGGCCTTATGCAGTCCTCCTGCCTCAGCCTCTCAAAGTGATGAGATTACCGGCGTGAGCCACCATACTGGCTGGTCTTACTTTTGAGTTATTAAGTAGGACCAAAGTAGTGTTTAAAATAGAGGTAATTATTCCCCAGTACCAAAGCAATACTCTTTATGAGTATTTTACCCAATGCCCTGTGAATTATGAATTTTTCCAGTCTGGCTGGTGGGAACAGATGGTGTACCCAGCTTTGTGTGAATACCTGCCCCTATTCTCTAATCCTTTTATATGGTTCTTTCCTAATCTTTGAGTGTTTTTCTCCTATTCATGAGTCAATAATGTCTAATTATTTAAGGGGGACCCTCTGCACATCTCCAGACCTCTGTGCAGCTTTCTCCTTTCTAGAATTCTGCCCTGAAAATTCTAGCCACCTTGGTCTCCTGAACTATTTGCTCTGTCTCTTCAACTCAGAGAATTTGCTGAGCTCTGCCTTGTTTTCTCTTGCTGTGTTGCAGCCTGGAAACCCTCTTAAGGCAGTAATCTACAGGGAAATTGTAGGGTTTACCTTGTTTGCTGTTCCCATCTCTCATTAGTTGTCCTTTATTGCTTAAAACAGTTGTACAGTCATGAAAAAATCATTAGGTGTTTGTTTCTTCATCCATTCCCCCTCCATTTTAGGAAGGAAATTAAATCCAAGTAATACTCCATCTTGGCTGGAAGTAAAAGTCTTTGTTTTCAAATTATTTCTTTCTTTGTTTGTTTGGGGTTTTTTTTTGTTGTTGTTGTTGTTTGTTTGTTTGTTTGTTTGTTTTGAAATAGAGTCTTACTATGTTGCCCTACAGTACAGTACAGTGCTGTGGCGTCACAGCTCACAGCAACCTCAAATTGTTGGGCTTAAGTAATTCTCTAGCCTCAGCCTCCCAAGTAGCTGGGATTACAGGTGTCTGCCACAATGCCCAGCTATTTTTTTGTTGCAGTTGTCATTGTTGTTTAGCTGGCCTGAGCTGGGTTCGAACCCACCAGCCTTGGTGTATGTGGCTGGCGCCCTCCCTACTGAGCTACAGGTGCCACCTCTCAAATTATTTCTTATTCTTTGTAAAAACTAGAGTAGTGCTAGGCACAAGATTGATTTGTTTATTGAAAGCTTCTTGAATTAACTTATCTTTGTAAGTAATAATATCCAAGCAAAAGTTTGTTTAGACATTCTGAGAGGCTGAGGCAGGTGGATTGCTTGAGCTCACAAGTTTGAGACCAGCCTGAGCAAAAATAGAGACCCCATCTCTACTAAAAATAGAAAAAAGACTGAGGCAAGAGGATCGCTTGAGCCCAAGAGTTGCAGGTTGCTTGTGAGCTATGAAGATGCCACAGCACTCTACCCAGGACAACCGCTTGAGACTCTGTCTAAAAAAAAAAAGAAGAAAGAAAGAAATTCAGTTTTAGGTGATCGGGGTTTTTTCAAGTTCAATAATAAATTATTGTAATTCTTACTCAAATGAAGACCAGAATTATTTGTGAAGTACATGAAGCCAGATTTTTAAAATTTTTGATGATATGCTATATAGAAATGTTTTTTGAAATGCTTACTTGATGTGGACCCGCTCTTTTAAGTTGTTTTATAACATATAGAAAGTGAAAAATATGGGGTTATCCCATCTACAACAGAAAACACATTTATTGTCACAACCAGAGACTCTTGAATGCCTAGCACATAGTAAACACTCAGTACATGTTTAAAGAATGATTGGATGAATAGAAAACTTTTGGGGTAGAATACTTTGTACTTCATCAAACAATATAATTTATTTCAATAACATCTTCTACCTTTTCATTTTACAAAGTGAAGCTCCATTCATAATAGACTCATGCTTCTTCTGGTCTCTTCACCATGATAGCTGTTGGCCCTCACTCTGTACTACTGTTTTGTCAGATGATGTTAGCACAAATCTATGTTTCTTCCTCTACAAGAGAGGCCAACATTCAGATTTGGAAATCTTCATTGAGGAGATTTGGGGTATACTCTTGGAAGCTTCAGATTTGATAACACTTGGACTTCTAGCTTAATGCTTGTAGAATCCTGGGGTTCTGGCCCCTCTTCTCAAGCTCCCCGTTGCTCTTTTATGCCTTTCTGTGGCCCAGACAGACCTTGTACATTCTTCCACCTCAGCTTAAGCCTTCCTTCCTCTGTGAAGCTTTCTCTCACCACAATGACCTTACCCTTCTCCTCACCACTTAGAACTTAATTGTCTTTTCCACTCACTTGGTACCTAATTGACCATACTGCCTTGTCATAACCTTTGTGTTTTGTAGAAACATCTGTCTGAAGCAGCTCGTAACCACTTTCAGAAAGGAAGTCCAATATGCCTAACACAATCATAATAGTAATAACAATAACCAGCATTTGTATTTACTATAAGCCAGGTCCTATTCTAAGAGCTTTTTATAAATGACTTCAATAATCATTCAAAAATGATTATTTGGACAGTACTAAGGAGGTAGTACTGTTACCATCCTACTTTCCAGATAAGGAAGCCCAGGGGAGTTAGGCCACCTGCCCACAGTAGCTAGCAGAGCCAGCATTCAAACTCAAGCATTCTGGCTCCAGGGCCTGAGCCCTCAACCCCTACACTCCACTGTGGGACTGAGGGTACAGTAACTTTCTTGAATGAATGAAAACATGGAGGTTGGGCTGTGCAGGATAAACGTCTCCAGAGAAAGTCCTTTCTGTGACCCCCATATCTGTACTGTTTCCTATTACCACTTATATGTTGTTGCTGTTGTTTCAGGAGCAAGATCCTGTGTGGTCTAGGTGGACAAAGAGAGAATAGGAAGTGAGATGCTTGCAGGTTAGGCAGAGAGCAAGTTGGGGCAGTCCTTCCTGCCACCCCCTTGCTTTCAGAACCAGCCAGCAAACTGCAGCAGGGAGAAGCAGAAAGGAAGGTATGGGGAGTAGCAACATCCTCAGGATCATTGGTTTCTGGGCCCCTTGCCTTCCAAAGCTCAGTCAACCGGATGTTCTTTAGCTTGCTGGAATTTGGCCGGATTTACAGAGATAAGATCAATCTGACCCTTAATTCCTTAAATGTAATTTATGGGCTTGCCTCCTGTGTGCTGCAACACGTCTGGCTATACGAAATCTGGTAATTATTTATGTAAACACAGCATCCTGCCTTTGTGGATTATAATTGGACTTGAACAGCAAGAAGCAGGGACTTACACAGTTGGGACAGCACTGAAAACCTCCTTTTGAAAATAGTCACCTGAATCTTTGCAATCTTTCCTGTGGTTCATGGACAACTTTAACCAGACCAAAAAAAACTTTTTCCCCCCTCTGCCTCCAACAGGCCTGGGCAAATTTATTCGCAAGCACTACCAGGTTTCGTAGGTTATCTCAGAGGATGGGATGAAGATATCCCAACCATCATGGCTGGACCCTGGGTAGAGACCTCCAGGGTGGAACTTCCATGGGTCTCCTCATTGTCTATTAGCACATAAATTTTATACCCCACTAAGAATAAACAGAATTAGAAATTTTATGCCGTTTGGAAAAGAGGAGAGGTGGTTGAAAGAGAAAGGTCTTTGCTATTTATCCATGCTTCAGTTTCCCTGGGGAATCTTTGCTGTACACACACACACAAGAGCCAGGAAGATTAGGGGAAAGAAAATGAGCTCTTTGAACCAGATGGTTCAGGAAGCACTCCCAAGAGGCCACTGGGATGGATGAATCAGTATCTTTAAATAACACTAATTTCTGAAAGGCCCAAATTGTTTCTTAAATTACTGCACTGAACTCTTTTCACCTATTTTTATGACACCTCTCCTGGTTGAAGGCAAGAGCTGTTGCTTTCTCACGAACCAGCTTTGGAGAAATTTCCTCTCCTGATGCAGCTGGTGAGAAAATCAGTTTTCTGAAGGAGAGGGAAATTTTTAAGAAACAACATACTTTGAAAAAAGGGATTTAGACAGAAACAACTATCCCAGGTGATCTGAACAAGCCACCAAGATGCTAGCTGAGACACTCATTTCCTCAGTGGGTAGGGGCAAACCACTTAACCTCAGTTTCCCCATCTGTAAAATGGGGTTAATAATGCTTACCTGCTTTGGGAGTGCTGTGAGGTTTAATTGGGTAATGGTTGTGGAGCTCTTTGATGTAGTACTTTTATTAACTTGCAAGGGATTCCCTGAGGCCAGAAAAAGCAGTTAAACACAAGAGAGAAGAAAGGCATTGAAAGGAAAGCAAAGCTCACTAAGCATTTCACCTCCAGCTCCAATTTCAGGAGGGAAGAGTCCAGCTGCTCCAGTGTGTGTGGGGAAAGAGGTGATGGCTAGAGCCCAGGCTATTTAAATGGTATCTGGGGAGGGAGAGACTATCTTGGAAGGAGCTTGGCTTTCAGATTGTGGAGGGTGAAGGTAAGCAAATAGCCTTGCTTGGTCAAGCCATAATCATTCTTTGGCCCCACTGTGGTTCTTTTCTAAGAACCTTCTCCAATAAGAGAATTGAATTTAGAAAGCCCTCACCTCTGGTCTCTTGCTTCCTAACAATTCAATGGAGAATGCCAGATCTGGCCTCTAGCCAAGATTTCTTGCCAGAAGAAGGGAGTGGGGCAACATAACCTAAAAGTCTGAAAATTAGGGCCTTTTCCAAATTCTGTCACTCATAGCTAGGGAGGTCAACCTAGACCACTAGGCCAGTTCTGTGCCTCAGTTTTCCACTGCATAAAAATAATTTTAATCAGCCATGCTTGCCTTTAAAGGCCCCCAACTTAAGATTTGGAATGTTAAAGCACACTAAAATTATAAAGCACTCTGAAAGTCTTAGCTATTATGATTCAGAACAAACTCCTACTTTTCTTTCAGTAACTTAAAAAAGAAAATGAGTTATTTGAATAATTGCTCTCCACGTCAGCTCATTCAGCATGAGAACCCCCATCCTCCTCTTTTCCTCTCTTCTCTAACTTTTGATTGCCCCTCCCACCTTATTGAGCACCCACCAAGCCTCCAAGAGAAATGGCTGCAAAGACATATCCATCAACTAACTGTCCGCCAGAAGTGGGCATGCTGCATGGTTTACAATGAGAGGCAAATCACAAAGCATGGTGACACACTGGGGACCACATCTACCTCTGCTTGTGGGAGTCAGTTCTTTGGTGCCCAGTGAGCCCTTTAATGCCCTTTTTTGTGAGAAGGAAGCACATGACAGTTGAGTGTTGAGTGTCATACATCTCTTTAAGTCACTTTCCTTCCTGAAATGGGCACATTAAACTCCTAAATTCAAAACTACTTTTCTAAGGCTATGTTCAGTTCAAGTTTGGCAAAATGAGTACTGAGTCCAAACACTAAAGCAATTTAAAAGACACACTGTTCCCCTTATCATAACTACTAAGCTATACATTTTAAGTGGGGGTTTCTATACCTATGCTTTATTATACAATATAAAAGTTTTAAAAATACCTGCTGTTAAAGGAAGTAGAATTATATTAATTACACATGTTTTGTCTTCGTTGTCCACATTTTCCAGCCAAACCATTGCTTAGATGTCCCCTTTGTCTGACCCATGGAGGCAGGGGAGATAATCAGGGTTGGGATTATTTTGGTGGGTGGAGGGGCTTGCTTGGGGGGGTGATTCTTTTAAAGTGCCCTTGACAGGCACTTGTATTAATGAAAACAGTCTTCTCATGACAGATCAGAACCTGGATTTTATAACATTAAAAAAAGTAATTTACATTGAGAAGAAATGGGATACAATGATTGAATCAAAGCTGCCCTCAGCAGTCTCCCCCCTCTCTGCCCCATCTGAAAACAGCCCTGTTTCCATTTCACCGCTGAGCTCAGTCTGCCTATTCCAGATGTCCAGACCTCGCACTCTATAAATCGTTTCTGCCCCTGCCCTGGAGTTGCTGACTATATGTATTTTTGAGCCCAGCATTAATTCCCTCATCCTTGGCTGGTGACATTAAGATTTGTAACTGATAGAATGTGTTTTTAATGTATTTCCTGCAGGTTACTATTAAAGGAATCTAATTCTTCTGAACTTGCAGAACGTTCTGCTTCCATTTAAAAAAAAAAAAAAAAAGTATTACGGGAAGAATTTCCCTAAAGCCTCCACATGGACTGGACAGCCAGAGGGGTCAGGGGCTCCAGAATTCTCTGCTTAGCTCTGCCACTTGCTCTTCCTCTCCTGCCCATTCGGATCTCTCTTTGTGCCTTAGTTTTCCAGGGTATAAAATGAGGGTAAATATTTGTCTGTGAGAGGAGGTGTTGTAAGGATTAATTGGTTGGTGCTCCGGGAAGCCTTTGAAGATGAAAGATGCTCTTTGCAGATGCTAAGTAAACTCATAACGTGTCTGGTTTTAATGAGCCAGGTGAAGCCAGTGGGGATGGCTGGAGATTAACTGTACCTAGTCTAGGGTCTGCCTGCATGGACTGGACTGAAAACAGGGTGGAGCGCCCCACTGCTTCCCTGGGCTTGATCCCAGCAATGTTTCCCCTGGCTCCTGGCTCAGGGCCTGGCACTCTGGTTCTCCAGAAATACATGCAAATGGAACTGAATGGGAATTTACCCAGCCTCTCATGTCACAGAGAGCAGGGCCTCAGACATCCCAAAGCATGCTCACTGCTTCTCATTTGAGCACATGACTTGCGTAGGTTACTTAACTTTTCTGAATCTCAGTCCCTTGTTTGCCAGTGGGGATAGTTATAGTCCTTGTCTCCTAGGTTTGTGGCGAGGATTTACTGGGAATACAGCTAACAGCACTGAGCACTTCCTCTATGTCAGACACAGGTTCCAAGCACTTTTCACTCACGAACTCGCTAAATTCTCAAATTAATCCCATAAAGGAGGAACTATTGTCATCCCCTTCTAAAAATATTGACAAAAGTGACAAAACTCAGGCATAGACAGATTACTTGGTAGCTTACCCAAGGCCTAAGTTGTTTGTTTTTTTGAGACACAGTCTCACTATGTTGAGCTCGGTAGAGTGCCATGGCATCACAGCTCACAGCAACCTCAAAACTCTTGGGCTTAAGCCATTCTCTTGCCTCAGCCTGCCAAGTAGCTGGGACTACAGGCGCCCACCACAATGCCCAGCTACTTTTTTGTTGCTGTTGTCATTGTTGCTTAGCAGGCCCCAGCCTGATTCAAACCCACCAGCCTTGGTGCATGTGGTCAGCACCCTAACCACTGAGCTACGGGCACTGAGCCCCAACACCTACGTTTTTAAGTGCCATCTAGACCATTGCTCACAAGGTGAAATACTGCTCATTTCACTTTGCAGAGCACTATATACAACATGAGTACACACAAAAAGGTTGCTCGAAGGGTTTCAGATGGTACCTGATTTACCCAGATAGAAAAGAGATGTCGCTTGGGGTTGCAACACAGGATAGGCCCTGAGAATGTAGGAACCAGGAAGGAAGGGATCAGAATTGTAGAAGGATGCCAGGTCTGCGTGTACCAAGCCAGTGTGCTGGTTTCAGAAAGGTGTAAGTCTGGGCTTTCTCTAAGTGACCACCTTTGGGACCCACGAGATTTTGTCAGAAGTTTTTCATATGGTACCTCAAAGAAAGTATGTGAGCTATATGAGGTTTGAATGCTGAACTATATCACTTCTTGGCCTTTTGACTAAGATCAAGTGTGAATGCTGAACTATGAGAACTCCTGAGATTGTGCTATGGCTTACGGGGGAGGTATCCTGAAGGTGTAAGCTGTACTGATGTTATTCCAGCAAACCAAAGGACCAAAATGAATCAAAATACATTAAGACTCTGGTCCAAATAGTCATTTGAGTCCATGTGAGGAGCCAGAAAAGAGACTGAGGCCCATGGAAGAATGACTTCACACCCAGAACCATTATATCATACCCCAGGCTCTGACACAGGAGGGGAACCAGCGTGGGTTGGGGAAGCCTCTGGTTAGAATAGAAATATCTTCAGTAACTACTGCTGGTGAGGGAAGGGGAAATGGAATTTTGTTTAAATACTATGTTGTTTTAAAAAGTCTGACTAATGTGAAAGTCCCTATTTAAAAAGGAGTTGACTCTACATTGAAATTGGTGTTTCCACACCCACATGTTGACTAAGGCCTTGAAAAACAAACTTCCTGGTAGATCCTGATTCAAATCACCTGGGAGTGAATGCTTCGAGGTACAATCTGTGAGCTGTGAGCAGAGGGGCCTGGCCAAGAAAAATCCTGTGTCTGTGTTTATGAAAAGGCAAACAGATCCCAAAAGGAGGCCCAAGTCCTAACTGGCTTTGGGCACATGCCCTCCAGGAAAGAACACACCAATTCAAAGGAAGCCAGAGCACAGCATCTCTGGGACCCAGTGTGCTTCATTGTAGAACTCTTCTCAATGGGTCAGAAATGCAGGGAACATGGAACCTTCTCTTACTGAGCACCCACTAAATGCTGGGTTGTTCATGTGACCTTCTCCCAGCCCCATGAAGCATGTGCCTATTAATATCACAATGTCTATTTTCTCCATGTAGAAATAGGTTCAGGAGGTTAAGCAGGGTCATCTATGTCCCAGTTTGCTCCAGAGAGTTTCAGTGTATACTGTTCCAGCATAGTTAATAATAGCTTTTCCCTCCATTCTCATAAGTACCCCCTTGTGGGGTGAAGTGACTTGCCCAAATGCACCCAGCTAGTAAGTGGCAGGATTGGGATTCAGATCTTGGTTTTCCTTTGCTCAAAAAGCAAACCCCTCCTCATTCACAATAACAGACAGTTCAGGGGCATGATCTGCAAAGCCAGGGTGGCCCTTTGGGAGCTGTGTGCCCACTCCCTTTCTCACTTTCACTTAGGGACTCTCCAGGCCTGCCTGATTGTCTGTGCAGGAAGGAGCACACTGGTGGTGTCAGTGCTCAGCAGACAGCCACACACCAACAACCCACCTTAGTGTGTTTGTTTTGTCTGCTGAACACGTTTCTACCAGCTCCTCCACAATAAAAATAGAAGAACCAGCTTCCCCATCTGGGCCACCAGCCTGGCCATATTTTCCAAGATAGGACCATCTCAGCCCACCCCACTAAAAGGACCCCTTTCTTCAGAAGGCTGCCCTGGGGCTGGGCCCCAGCTGACCTTTCATGACCTCTGTTTCTCCAGCACTTGCCCTGAGACACGGTTAGGATTTGTCTGCTATCCCAAGTTCCTCTGCAATATCTGTTTGTTTTAGGACCACAGACCTGATCCAATCCAAGCTCATTTTTATCAGTAAAGAAACTCATGTCTAAAGGTCAAATGACCTGCTTGAGAGCATGTCGCTGAAAGTAGCTACAAGTAGCTTGGTAAAACACCTAATCCCTTGGCTCTGAAGCTAGTAGTTTCTCAAACCTTGTTCTCAGTTTGGCCTGAGGCTATTTGGTAGAGGGATATCCTCCCCTAGTAGTACCTGGAGAAGTCCTTCATGTGATTATACTTGGATGCCAGTGACCAAAATGCATCTGCCTGACCTTCCCCCTCCTCCCATGTGCTGGAATCTCAGGGTTAGCAATGAAGGCCTTTATTCAACTATCCACTGAATCTAGTTGCCTGCCTCCCTGCCATGAAGTTATGCACTGATACCTCTAAGGTCAAAAAAATCACTATTCTTGAGGTGGCCCACTGTTTTCAGACAACTAGCTGCTAGAAATTCCTTCCTATCATCAACTAGAAGGTGGTATCTTTTTACCCTTCAGTCTTAGTTCTTCCCAATGACTCCAGGCAGGGCAAGTCTGCTCCCCTTTCTTCCTATACCCTTAAAATCATTGAGATTCACAACTGCTGCTCGTTCTTTCTTGTTCCTGACATTACCTTTTTTTGGAATGTGCATTCAGAATGTAGACTAAGTGGTCAGACCCAAGGTTGAAGCGTATCTGTGCCTTCTATCTGCTGTGTGGCTTTGGGCAAGTCACTTAACCTCTCTGAACTTCAGTTTGGTGGTCAGAAATATGAGGAGATTGTGACTAATATTGTTTACCTCATTGGGTATTGTGAGGATCAGATAAAAGTTCACATACTATAACTAACTAGATCCAATATCTGGCACAGTAAGCCCTTATAAAGGGAAACAATATTCTCACTTTTCATCAACTTCATACTGTATTTCTCTAAATGAACCACCAAAGTTTCAGTTTCTTTGGAAGCCATATCACATGATTAACTTTTATTACCAACTAAAACCTGTGCCCCTTTTCATACACACAGCTGCTAATACATCTCACCCCTAACCTATCCTCTCACAATTTTGTTTTGCTTGTAGCTCTCCAGACTCTATTTCATCATATTAGAAGCTGCCTATCTTTCTGGCCCATCAAGACTGTCCTTTTAGATCTGAGATTTGGAGACATGGGGAAGAGGATAACCATGTGAAAACTACAAAGGCTCAACCATGTGAGGCTCCAGCCTGCCCCTGCCCCTTTTTCTGTCCCCATTGCAGGTCCATAAAAGCCTGCTCAGCTGCCCAATGAGGTGACCCCTTCGAGCCTGACTGACTGCGTTGACACTCCATTGACAATTGTCTGCAGAGGAGCCCTTGTGCTGCTTTTGAAGTTCAGTGGAGTGAGGTGTAATCTAAGTGAGCTGGAACACGTTTTGATAAAGCAGCTTCCATGGCCAGGGGCCTCCTTTCGGCAAAGCCATTAACATGGGAAGCTGAGCTGGGCTAGTCTTTCCTGTCTGGGTCCTCCAGCCCTTCCATCAGCCTTTGATCACAGGGCATTAGGATTTTGGTGTTCAGAAGGATAGCTCACTCTAATTTTTCTCATTTACAGATAAGGAAACTGAGATCCAGAGAGGGGAATAACTTGCTTGAGGTCACATAGCTAGTGAGGTGCAGAACCAGTGCTGGGATTTTTGTCCACACTGGCCAGGCCCCCCTTCAGCTTTATAAAATGGTAAATGGTCCGGGAGGAGAAAGATAGAAGCAGAAAAAACAATGCAAATATGGAAAAGTCAGATTCCCTCCCTGGAGTCCACCTGGCTGAGGAAGGGAGGAGTGACAGCGTTAAGTATGAATATTTGCAATCTTTTCAAAGCACATTTGCATTACTGGCCTCCACCATGTCTCATAACGCTGGGAAGAACTCTCTAATGCTGCTGTCTTACTGATGGGGAGTCTACCAGAAAGGAGACCTGACCAACATCTCACACAATGGGCAGGATGCTTCTAGGGGAGCATTTTGCCCTAGAAAATGGCTTTAAGATCACTTGGATAAGTGGCTAGTAACAGAAATAATCTCATGAGGTTGTGAGGATTAAAAAATGCTTAGAATAGTGCCTCTGTAGGTCATGACTGCCATCAGAACCACTGCCACCACTACAGTCACCACCATCACCATCATCACTACCACCATCATTGCCACCACCACCCCTGCCACCATCACTGTCACTACCACTACCATCACCATCACCAGGACGGCTATTTTTTTTATCTACCCTCCGGGCTGATTCAGCTGGCAGGGCCCACCCTCTGTCCCCTCTCCTGGGGAGAAAGGAAGGCTGCTCTAGCAAAGGGTGATTCATACCTGGGCTTCTTGCATAGACTTCTAAACCATTGGTCAGGAAGACTTACAAGCATTCCATGGAAATTCTGGACCCTACAGTAGGGGAAGCCAGGCTACATGTTCTGAGGTGTCTCGTCTGTCCTCTGGCTATCTAAATTCCCCTCTGAGCTTCCAGAGCACCTGAAGGAACCATCTTGTCCTACATGTTCCCTCTTCCTGGTTATCTGGGGAGGCTTCTCAGGAGTGGAGGGCTGGAGAAGGGCTTCCCTGATTCCTGAATGCTGGCAGGCTGCCAGAATAAGACATACATTCAATTCCCCACTACCTGGGTAAATGGGTGGGAGGAAGACAAAGGGATCTTACCTTTCTTTTCAGCCTTGGAATCTCTGTGCTTTCTGGCAGCAGACAGTTTTTCCTAATTTAGTGTTGTTCAGTCAATGTTAGGATGCATTGGCCTTCCTAGGGAGTGAAGGAGTGGAGAGAGCCTAGAGCCTGCTGGCAGCCTCCGAGGACCCTTTCCATAGATCTTCACAAACACTGGATGTTCATAGTTCATCTTTTTACATATTCTATATTTGACTTCTTAGCTTCATTTCAGCATCTTGGCTTTTTGAGAACAAAATTCATGGACATTTTCTCTCTGGGAAACTCCTCATAGCAACTCTCAGCTGACTTTTCACTGTGGACAAAGACAGGGATCAGTTCTGAGCTGGTTCTCTCACTTCCCTGCCTCCTAGCATTTCTCCCTCCATCCTTCCCTCCTTGAGTGAGTACTATATTTCAGACAATATGCTGCTCAGGATGAAGAAAAAGGAGACAGGGTCCCCTCCCTCAAGGAGCTCCCCCGTGGTAAACATGATATCTCACACAATGTGATAGGTGCCATTACAGAGCGGCAAGAGAAAAAGGACCCAGTCTGACTGAGATGGGTATGGTCAGGCTTCCTGGAGGAGAGGATATCTGAGCAGAGCCCTGCAGGAGGGCTCTGAGCCAGCAGATACAGGGAGTATTTGGAAGGATGTTAAAGGCATCTCAGTCCAAAGAAGCTGCCTGAGCAAAGGTGTAGAGGTGAAAAGGAACAGACAAGTCCCTAGGAGATGAGCAAGGCTGCTGCTCACGTGGGGTAAGGGAGGAGAGCAGTGTTGTGGAGACAGGAGCAGGGCTTCATGTGACAGTGGAGGCTTATTGGAGGCTCGTTTGTATGGTCTCTCAATCGAGGAGCAACATGGTGCGGGAAGAATCTTTTAAGCCTAGAACAGAGTCCTGGGTCTATCCCTTGGTGTTGTGTGATGTGGATATATCACTCGACCTCTCTGAGCCTTAGGTACTCTTGTGGAAGTATAGGGATAATGCTTACTCTCCCATAGAGTTGACAAAAGCCCCTAGCTTAGTGCCTAACTCCTAGGAGGGGCTCCAGAGAGCCAGGGTTAGTCATTCATTCCTTTATTCACTTAAGTTCTCCCCACTTCTTGTATCAGACTCTACAGTTAGGAAAGGAGGGGATAAACTCACTATGTTAATAGGACATAGATTTGGCTGCTGTGACAAAGGCCAAATAACACTGGCTCCAACAAAATAGGAGATTATTTCTCTCTCACATAGCAGTCCAAGCATGAGAAATAGGATGGATAGGATGGCTCCATGTCCCTGGGCACCCCAGCCCCTTCTCTCTAGTTACTCTGCCCTTAACACACAGCATCCATCTCAGGGCCTGAGGTGGCTGCCCCAGCACCAACGAGTGCATGCACATCCGAGTCAGTGAGAAGGAGAGACAGGAAACTGAGGGCTTATACTTCCCATAAAGGCATGACCCAGAATTTGCACACATCTACCCCTCAGAGTGGACCAGGTCACATGCAATGGGCCAGAACTTTATGTGGCCACACCTAGCTGCAAGGGATGCTGGGGAATGTGGTCCTTAACTCTGTGACTCCCACCCCCAGGGGATACTTGGCAATATCTGGAAACATCTTTGGTAACAACCAGGAAGGGAGTTGGTGGTAGGTAGAAGTCAGGGATGCTGCTAACCATCCTACAATGCACAGGACAGAAAGAATTATCCAGCCAAAAATGTTAATAGTGCTGAGGCTGCCAGAACTCAGCAGATCTATTGCAAATTGAAGTGAAGAAATAGTACGGAGTACAGCCAGCAATTTCTGCCGTAGTTGCATACACTAAGGGTTACATGATTGAAGAGGATTAAAGTGGTATCTTTTCCCAGGAGTGTTTCTCTCCTGCAGGGATCAAAGCTTTAAGTCAGTGGGGCTTCATGGACTATCAAGAATTAGCCCACAATATAGGGAGGATTGTGGCTGGGCAGTCCTGAAATCTCACCCCCTGGGTGGCCCACCAGAGCCACTGGGAAGGCTAGAACCCACAGGCCTCCCAGGGAGATGGGGCCCCACAGGTGGGGTTCAAAGCTTGGCCCTCCGGCTATTCACCTTCCAGAAGTTTTTATTGGAGATAACTTTGGACCTTTTGAAACCCATTGTTGATTGGTTCTGTTTTCCAAGGAGGTGAAATCTGGGGTGGGAAAAACGAGGGGTAAGTAATAAGGGACCTTAATTTTCAGGAAAAATACAACAATATAATTTGGAGGGTATTCACCCAGCAATGCTAAGTTACCTGTCTTAAATTCCTGCATGAGAAACTGGTCAACACAAGGAGTAAAGGATTTGGATGTTTTTTTAAGAACTATCTCATTGCCACGCTAGTTGGCTTAGCTTTCTCAATATCTATGCTTTATTTGACACATACAATATTAGCACTTTATAAACATTATCTCCTTTAATCTTTCTATCAACCCCATGAAAAAGCTACTGTTATCCCCCTATACAAAGAATCAGAGAGATGAAGCAATTTGCCCAGGGCACACAGCTAGTAAAATGCAATGACACAAGTTTTGGCCTCAGGAATGTCTGGCCCTAAAGTTCATGTTCTCCCCACAACCACCTTTTTATCTGCCAAGATGGCCAAGTGGGGATCTAACCCATTGTTAAATGTCTACACCTCCAAGGAAGGAAGTTCATTCCATCTAGGTTACTTGCTCATTGTCTCACCCACAAACAAACCTCACTCAGTGGATAAATGCTGCAAAGAATGAAGTCATCTATCCTTTAATTTCCAAATGGGAAAGCAGGAGCACAGGATGGCCAAGTGGCTTGTCCAAAGCCACACAGCAAGTCAGAAAGTAACTCAAAATCCCTGCTTCCCTCAGCTATAATGAGAAAACAAAGAGCCCCCAGTGCTCCAGCCCTCACTGTCCTGTGGATTTTGCCAAAAAAGCAGAGCCATTAATTTAGGGAAGAGGTCCAGAGGGAAGAGACTCCAGACTTTCATAGCTGTGGGACTGGAGCCTGCACAGAGGAAACTGGCCAAGGAAGAAAGGTTGTTTCTGCTGGTAGGAAGGAAACAGCAGTGACTCAAAGACACACGTGCTCCAAATCCATTGAGCAAAAAGGGCCCATTTTTAGATAGATGCTCTTTTGAGCCACAACCACACCTAATGCCACAAGCTGGCATTTGTCAACAGGAAGCCCATCCCAGTGATGCATCTTTTGCTCTCTCCTGCTTGCTGCCAGGGTTGATTGCTGGCAGTGGGAACCAGGGAAACCAGAAACAAGGGGCTGGGCCACCAGACATAAGGAACCAAACGCAGGGAATGACCTTCACACCTCTGAGGAAGGCAGTTGTGTCCAGCAGCCAGGATCTCAGATTTTCCCAGGACTGGTCTACCACGAAGGGGCCTGAAATAGGTCTGAGGTTCTGTGCCCACACGGCAGGGAGGGCAGGGACAGGACTGTGGGTAGTGGGAGTGAGCACAGTGCTGCTTTGTGGGGAGGCAAGGAGCCCTGCCCCCAGCAGACTGTTCCACCTGCCAGAGACATAGCTGAGCAGAGAAGCTGGCCCACGGCTGGGCTAAGCTGACAGGCCATGAAAAATTGTGCAGTGAACCTGAAACTAATCATGAGAAGAACAACCAGACAATCCAAATGGAGGGCCTGGACTCAAAACAGCCTGGACTCAAAAAGTCAGCATTATTCACAATAGCAAAAAAGGAGAAACAAGCCAAAGGTCTGTCAACAGAATGTATAAATAAAATGTGGTCTGTCCATATAGTGGACTATTATTCAGCCATAAAAAGGAGTAAAGATCTGATTCATGCTGCAACTCGGATGAACCTTGAAAACATGCTAAATGAAAGAAGACAGTCATTATATGATTTCATTTGTATAAAATGTTCAGCATAAACAAATCCATAGAGACAGAAAGTATAATAGATTAGTGGTTGCCAGGGGGTAGGTGGGAGGAAGGGTATGTTAATGGGTATGGGGTTTCTTTTGAGAATGATGAAAATTTTCTGAAATTAGACAGTGCTGCTAGTTGTACTACTTTGTGAATATACTATAAAACCACTGAATTGTACGCTTTAAAATAAGGGATTTTATGGAATGTGAATTATATCAATTTAAAAAGTTTTTAAAACATTGTAACTAAATACAATGTGTGGTCCTTGATTGGACTCAATGCTGGAAATAAAAACAGCGATAGAAGATGTTATTGAGACAGGGACATATGAAAATAAACAGTGTATTAGATGACAGTATTATATCAGTGTTTAATTTCCTGAGTTGATGATGGTGCTGAGACCAATAGGGTTAAGTCCCTGTTCTTTGTAGATATATATGTTGAAGTATTTAGAGTGAAATGTCATGATGTATGGCACATACTCTCAAACAGTTCAGCATGTACGGACATGACAAGGTTAAATAACTTGCCCAAGCTTGGACAACTAAGAAGAGACAAATAATTAGATATTGCTTTATGCAGCAGTTAAGAGAATGGGCTATGGATACTGACTGCCTGGGCACACCGGCAGCTCTGCCCCTCACCAGCTGTGTGAACTAGGGTAAGTTACTTAACCTCTCTGTGCCCCATTCTCCTCATTTAAAAGATGGAAATGATGATGATAACAATGGTATCTACCTCCTGGTGTCATATGAGTTAAAATGTGAAGCCCTTTAGGACAAAGTCTAGCACACTGAAAGTAGTCTGAACATGTTTGGGGAAAAAAATCTGAAACCAGTCCTAGACTCTCTGCCAGAACTTCAGGCTGCCTCCTTTCTAGAGAGGTCATGAAATCTTACAAGAGGTTGGGATAGAGAACTAAGCAAAAGGGCCAAGATATGAGAGGAGAAATGATAGATGAACAGGTCAGAGAAAAAGAAGGCAAGTCACAAGACTTTGGACCACAGAAGTCAAGGCTGGGGGACATGACAGGTGAGGGTGGGAGTGGTGAACCACCTGGCACAGAGACGTTAGGTCAAGATTGACAATGAGCTGCCCTGAAGCAAAGGAGAGAAGAGAGGTATAGGATGCCCCCATGGGCTAAGGAGGAGACAGGAGCCCAGAGAAGGACCAACAGGACCAGGGTCCTAGCCCTCATAGGAATCCTCAGAATGTGGCTTGTGTTGCTTTGAAAATGAAAAACAGGCCAGGCATGGTGGCTCAGGCCTAAAATCCCAGCACTCTGGGACACCAAGGTGGGTGGATTGCCTGAGCTCACAGGTTTGAGACCATCCTGAGCAAGAGTGAGACCCTGTCTCTAAAAAAAAAAAAAAATAGCCAAGTATTGTGGCGGGGACCTGTAACCCCAGCTACTCAGGAGGCTAAGGCAATAAAATTACTTTAGCCCAGGAATCTGAGGTTGCTGTGAATTATGATGCCACAGCACTCTACGGGGGACAACAAAGTGAGACTCTTGTCTCAAAAAAAAAAAAAAAAGAAAGAAAGCCTGGATTCTTAAATGATTGGCATTATTAAAATGTTCTTTGAGGAATTATTTCTTTCAATATTTTTAATACTTTAACTCTGGCTGGGTGCAGTGGCTCACGCCTATGATCATAGCACTCTGGGAGGCCAAGATGGGTGGATTGCCCTGAGCTCACAGCCTGAGCAAGAGTGAGACCCAACTCTAAAAATAGCCAGGCATTGTGGCAGGCGCCTGTAATCCCAGCTACTTGGGAGGCTGAGACAAGAGAATCCCTTGAGCACAAGAGTCGGAGGTTGCTGTGAGCATGACACCATGGCACTCTATGGAGGGTGACAATGTGAGACTCTGTCTCAAAAAAAAAAACCCCAAAAAACAAACTTTAACTTTCTTCCACCTTACCACCTGCCCCATAAGTGGGAAGCTGTTATTGAATGGAGCCATATTATCTAATAGTTTCTTAGGAGGTGCTGAACTCCATGCTAGGAAATTCACAAAACCCAGTCAAGTGGATTCTATTTCTATTCGCGTTTTGCAGATGAGGAAAACAAAGTCTAACAAGATTAAGGAGTTTGACCAAAATTACAGCTAATGAGTAACAGAGATGAGATCTAAACTTAGGTCCTTCTGGCTACAGGAGTACTATTTATGCTATACCAGTGGTTTCCAGAGTGGGGGCTTATGCCCCAGGAACTGAGCAGGGAGTGACATTAGCAATGTCTATTTATTTTTTATTTCATCCTTTTAAAATTCCTATTTTTTAGGTAGGATTTATAGTGTACCCAAAACATCAGCCTATGAGTTGGTGTTTAAACACACAACCACCATTCCCACTCTCGTTTTCTCTTGTTGCCTAAAAACTTCCCATATTCTTCTGTGGCCAGTGAAGCCATATGCCCAAGAAGGTCATCAGGACACATTCACCAAGAGTTTCTGGGAAAGGTATTGTTCTTCTTAGAAAGGGAATAGGCACCAGAGCATAGCTGGCTGGCACAGCTGCTGCCCCCATTTTCCTGCTGAAAAGGCCGATAACAGTATTAGAACAAAAGCCAACCCACTAAGGGTGGAGGAACTTTGGAAAGCCAGAGAGATCCTAGTCCTTAATGATGCTTGTGATCTGATGAGCAAACGTCAGACCACCTGCCCCTTGACATCTCTTTAAGTATCAGTCTAGGTCCTCAGAGATTGCCATTACTGCCTGGGCTTTCAGCTACTTGCAGTTTCACACATCCAGATTGACTGACAGGAATGAGTCTGTAACACCCAAGTCAATAAACGTGCGTCTGTTGGCCAAGTGTGGTGGCTTGCTTAAGCTCAGCACTCTGGAAGGCCAAGGCAAGTAGATTGCTCAAGCTCAGGAGTTCAAGACCAGCTAGAGCAAAAGTGAGACCCCATCTCTACTAAAAACAAAAACTAGCCGGAGTTGTGGCAGGCACTGTAGTCTCAGCTACTCGGGAGGCTGAGGGAAGAGGATCACTGAAGCCCAAGAGTTTAAGGTTGCTATGAGCTGGGATGCCATGGCACTCTACCCAGGATGACAGAGTGAGACTCTGTCTCATAAAACAAACAAAAATGCATCTATTAGGGGTATATGCTCAAATTTTTTTGCAAATAGATTCATGTGATAGGAATCACAAAAATACGAACCCTGCCATTTTCTACTGTGTTTTGGAGTGTAGGGGGCAGATGAATAGGCCCCAAATGAATAGGCTGGAAGAGGGAGGAGAGACTGGAAGTTTGTGTTTGCAACCTGGTCCTCAGAAGAATCCAGTACGTGCAAACCACAGAGTGCTTGGAATCCTCGTGTGGTCCTCACCAGTTTTGCTTGGCACTAACAGAAGAAAGCATATCATGGGTTAGTTCTCATTCCCTAGAACTCTCAGCATGTTCAAGGGACAGATAAAGGTACCTTTCTGGGTTAGCCCTCATGACCCAGGCATAGCAGGTACCAACTATGAGAGCTGAGAACTATGAAGAGAGGACCCTCTGCATTCTATGTGAGTAGGAAAGAGATGAGGAGAGACTATGTATCACCAGATATGAGGTCCCTGAACCAGGAGAGATTAAACTGGGCTGCAACAACAGAAAATCATACAGCAATGGCTTAAACAAGATAGAAGTTTACTTCTCTCTCATGTAAAAGAAGTCTAAGAGTAGGGAACTGAGCTGGTGCGATGGTTCTTTGGTCACCTGAGACTCAGATGTTTCTGCTTTACTATCCTAGTGTCTTCTATCCTCAATGTTACCTCATTGCCTGAAATAGCTTGTTGAGCTCCAGCTATTACATCTGAATTCTAGGCAATAAGGAAAGGTAAAAAGGGACCATTCTTTCTACTATTTTATTTTATTTTATTTTATTTTATTTTTTGCAGTTTTTGGCCAGGGCTGGGTTTGAACCCGCTACCTCCAGCACATGGGGCCAGTGCCCTACTCCTTTGAGCCACAACGGCTGCCCCCTCTTTCTACTCTTTTAAATAGTTTTCTTCAAGTTTCTGCTTACATATTACTGTCTGCAAGTAAGGCTGGGAATTTTTCTTTTGTCTGGGAACAATGCTGCCTTGAATGAGACTGAGGTTCTGTTGCTAAGGAAAAAATGGATTTGGAGTGGCAATTTGCACCCTCTGCCCCAGTGTCCAAAAGCAAGAGTCATCTCTAGTCAGAAGAGAGAAGTTGGAACCAGAAATCAAAAGACATGCTCTAACCTTTATGATGAATCCGTGATCTTGAGTTAAGTCCCATAATAGAGGGGTGTGGGAGGGTCAAATGAAATGATGCTGAGAAAGGGCTTCCTAAACCGTAAAGCACTCTGCCCATGTAAGGAATCGTTGTTGCTACTACCACTGTCATAAATGCTAAGAGGAGCTGGCTGTTTGCTGCAGGGAGAGAGGCAGAGAGCCCAGAGGAAGCAGAACGGTATTTATGGGGATAAACAGAAGGAGACGCTGTTGCTGCTTTAGCTGTGGTGAAGAGCTGCCCTGTGAGCAGGGGTCTGTTTCCCCTGTGCCACATGCCCACGTCACATCAAAACCTGGAGTCTGGCAAAGGTCTGTGCTGCCTGCTTCAGTCCTCAGGGCCCCAGACAGGCAGGCAAACAAACACGCCACTGCAAGGGAAGCCCAAACACCCAAGGGAGAGGGGCAGGACTCCCGGAGCAGAAACCAAGTTCTGGGCCCACACAGGGCCAAAATAACCTGCCAACTCAACCAGCCAATACACTGGTCAAACCAGTGGGGGAGAAACCGAAGCCCCAGCCAGATCTATTATTTAGCAGTTCGTCACCCAAGCAAAAATCAAAATGATCCGCGGGGGGGGGGGGGGGGGCGCCCCGGCCGGCCCCCCCCCGCCGCCGCGCCCCCTTCCCCCCCCCCCACCCGGTGTGGTGTGGGGGGGGGGGTGGGGGGGGGGGGGGGGGGGGGGGCCCCCGCGGATAATGTTGATTTTTGCTTGGGTGACGAACTGCTAAATAATAGATCTGG
>CAUYPK010092572.1:0-29348 GCA_963574355.1 Loris lydekkerianus | reverse complement strand
GGGCGCGGTGGCTCACGCCTGTAATCCCAGCACTGTGGGAGGCTGAGGAGGGAGAATTGCTTGAGCTCAGGAGTTCGAGACTCGCCTGAGCAACAGTGAGACCCCGACTCATGAAAAAAATGGAAAAACCCAGCCGGGCGCGGTGGCGAGCGCCTGTAATCCCAGCGGCTTCCGGAGGCTGAGGCAGCGGGGTGCCCGCAGCCCGAGTCTGAGGTTGTGGTGAGCTACCACGCCCACTGCACTCTGCTCAGGGGCATAGGGTGGGACCAAGTCTCAACAAAAAAAAAAAAAAAAAAAAAAAAAAAAAAAAAAAGAAGAAGAAAAAATAAAGCAATGAAATAAAATAAAAAAGCCAAAAAATAAAAATAAAAATAAAAAAAGAGCCTAGAGGCAGCTCTGCAAAATTCAAAGGGAGAAAATATTTCAGATAGGGGAGAGAGGGGTGAACTGTTAAAGAGCAAAATTTTCCTAGCAGAGATAGACAGGGAAGGTCTTCTTTTCTACATAAGAAATGGTCCTTTCGTGTTAAAGTCACTTACCACCCGCTTCAAGGCTCTCCTCTTGTTCTTCTTCTTCATCGCCCTCAGTTTTGTAATAAGACTCCCACCCTGACATGTTGGTTCCTGCTCACTAGGAAAAAATCAGTATCAAGCACATTTCAGCCCAACCAATATCGACTTCTAAGCTCTAGTGAGATCTGTTCCAAAGGCTTGGGATTCCTAGTGAGTTATGTGGATGATGGATCTTGCCACCTCAAGAACTCAATAGCTAGAGTGCACAGGTAAACAGTGTTGGGGACCACTGCAGCATCAGCCCCACCTTACTCTTACAGACGCTTCAGGGCCACCCAAGCCCAGGGTGGCCACTGTGATTGACGTGCTGGAGTAGCCTGACCCTTGAGACCTTGTCCCACTCCGGGATACTCTTGTTTAGCTGTCCCACTAGTCCTCTTCCCGCCCAAAATCTCCCCCAACTACCCAGGGCAGTCACGTCCCAATGAGGTTTCAGATACAGGCAGGCCTCAACCGCCCGGTGCAGCTTCCACCCGGAGAACGGAACGTGATCTATACTCTTGTCTCTGCTTCTCAGATTCGCACACGTTAGGCTGACGCTGCCCCCGAGAAAAGCTACCCGGCTAGCGCCAGACTAAGTGGGCAAAGCGGAACGAGGACAGCCCTGAATGACGAGAACCACACACCAGATACAGGGAGCCTACCTTTAGCACAGGGAAGAGGTAAACTTGGACCGAAAACAAGACACCACGTATGCGCATGCTCTGAATCTTTTGCCCAATCAACGCCTCTAACATCATCACGCATAGTGCGCACTTTTTCCGGTCAGGCTGACACGCCCACTCTTACAACTGGCTTATCTACGCGTCCCAACTAAAGCCAATCCATCGGCGAAAGCCACGCCCCTTCGGTTAACCACGCCCCCACCACCCGTGAAGGTGGTACGCACATGCGCAGAAGTGCATCCCCGCCCCCTCCCTCTCTTCTATGCGGACCCTCCCAGTCCCCTCTCTGTCACCTCACAGTAGTCGTTGCCGGTAGCGGGTGCGGGGGCGCGAGCAGCGCAGGGCGGCCTCTCCCCCGCCCCTCAGGCCGGGCCCGGGCTCGGTCCCCCCACTCCCGCCTCTCCCCACTCCCGTCGGGTACGGGAAGGTCCAAGCCGCTGCCGGGTGCCCAAGGGCCGTAGTGGCCGCCGCCACCACGGGTCCCAATGGAGCCGCCGAATCTCTATCCGGTGAAGCTCTACGTCTACGACCTGTCCAAGGGCCTGGCCCGGCGACTCAGCCCCATCATGCTGGGTGAGGGGGAAAGGATCAGATGGGAAGGAGGGCGGGAGCCAAGCAAGAGGGGGCCGGGGTGGGGGGACTTGGGCCACGACTCCGGGAAAGACACACGGCCCAGAGGATGGAAGAAAAGCCCAAGAGGAGAAAAGAGGGATCTGAGGTTTGGGCCCCCTTCTCCCTCTTCGCATTTGAATTCAGAAAGAAGAAATGAATTACGCCTTCCCCTTGCCAGGGTCTCGGGCAGAGGCCGAGCCCTCCAGAGCCCCTTCCGCTGTGGGGTGGGGTGGGGTGAGCCAGCGCCGGCTCCTTGAAGGATTCCTTGCCTGGCTTGGGTTGCTGGGTCCACACCTTGGCGTGGCGTAGGGGAGGTGAGGATGCCTGCCACGCGGTGCCCCTCGTGGTGAAAGGGACATTCCCGGTGGAGACTCAGTGGCCCTCAGAGAACCTTCTCTCCCTCTACAGTGCAGGGAAAAGGTAGGACGGTAGAGGTAGAGCTGCACTGGGGCCCAGCTTTCGCCCCCAGATCGAGGTCAAGTCAGGTCAAGAGGAGCACTAACTCCAGAATTCACCAAGTTGGGCCTGACAATGCGTCTTCTCTCAACAGTTTCTAAGTTAATTGCTATTGCCCAGATGGTAAGAAAGCAATTCTGGGGGAGGGTTGGATGCTGTTGTGTCAGTAAGGATTATTAAAGGAAGTATTTCGGTTGTGCTCCATTAAACTACTTAACTGCTAGGAGAGAAAATCAGCCCTCATTCAGTAAAGATCAAACCTCATTGCAACCCAAATACTTGTGTAACATAGGAATTGTCAGGTTTGTGATTTCAGGTAATAATGGGCAGGAAAGGATCCCAAGAATAGAAAAATGAACAGCTTTGACAACATATATTCAAATGACCAGTTTTTACTGGCTTCTGTAGAGACATTAGAAAATGATTTAGCTCATCTACAGGAGGCAAAGAGGCAGAGGTAACATAGCCAGGCTACTTTTGAGGCCTTCTTTTCAATGTCCCTGAGTTTCTAATATACATAGTGAATTGAACTCAATCTCTCAACCCTGACCAGTGAGTGGTTTCTATATTTGGCTTCACATCAGAATTATCTAGGGTGCTTGTTAAAAGTACAGATACTTGGTGGCGCCTGTGACTTAGTGGGTAGGGCACTGGCCCCATATACCAAGGGTGGCGGGTTTGAACCTGGCGCCAGCCAAACTACAACAAAAAAAAAAATAGTGGGAGTTGTGGCAGGCACCTGTAGTCCCATCTACTGGGAAGGCTGAGGCAGGAGAATCGCCTTAGCCCAGGAGTTGGAGGTGGCTGTGAGCCATGACACCACGGTACTCTACCAAGGGCGACAAAGTGAAACTCTGGGAAAAAAAGAAAAATACAGATACCTGCATTTCCAACATATCGATTGTTAAATGTTAAATATGAACATATGGCTTGGCTCCTGTAGTGCAGTGGTTGGGGCGCTGGCCATGTACACCAGAGCTGGCGGGATGGAACCCAGCCCAGGCCTGCTAAACACCAATGACAACTACAACAAAAAAAAAGCTGGGCATTGTGACAGGCGCCTATAATCCCAACTACTTGGGAGACTGAGGCAGGAGAATCACTTAAGCCCAAGAGTTTGAGGTTGCTGTGAGCTGTAACGCCATGGCACTCTACCAAGGGCAATATAGTGAAATTCTGTCTCAAAAAAAAAAAAAAGTATTGTTTACCAAAGAATATTATGTGTTTTCTTTGACAAATAATTACCTAAAAGGATACACACGAAATTGATAACAGTGGTAGCCTGTGCAACAGGGAACTTTATGCCAGGAAGACAAGAATAGAAGACAGACTTTACTGTCAACTTCTTCCTTACCTTTTGAACTGTGTACTATAATACGTACACATACTATGTATTCAAAATAAGAAAAGTTTTAGTTAAATGAATTTTAGACCCTTACTTAACAAATACTAAATCAAAACCTCCTGAGTTTTGGTCCAAAAATGGGTATGTTTAATAAGCTTCTCAGATAATTCCTGTGTAGCCAACCTATTATTGGACAGAAGTGTGGGCCTAGTTGTTAAAATGAGTAAGGTATATTTGAAAGCAAAACTTACAAAGTCATCGTAGAAGGTGTTACTCATTAATAGGTTACATCAGTCAAGTTCTAACTACTTGGAATGAAGCCATTTGGTTAGTTTGGTCATAGTGAGTCTCTTAGATACTTTCTAGATCCATAAGTAAAAGCCTCCCCCTTTACACTGAGTATTTTTTTGTCCTCTTGCCTAATAATTACTGTTTTTAACTGAAAGAGGCCATAAAGATCATTGCTTCTTTCATTCAGCAGGCACTGAATGTCCACAATGTGCTAGTCTATGTTAAGCTAACTGAAGATGATTTAATGAACAAAGATGTTCTTTGATGTCATAGAGCTCTCTAATGGGGGAAACATTAAAAATAAATACATCAGTAAATAAAATGGTTAGAAATCTTATTAGTGCCCTGCTGTACAGAAAGCAAACCTGGTTACTGAGATAGGAAATAGCAAGAGAGACCTACTTTAAATAAGGGTGTCAGGGGTAGTGACTTTTAAGCTGGGACTTTAGGATGACAAAGAAATAGCCACAGGTGGGAAGGGGGTGGGGGAGGGGTGTTGCAGTGCTCTTGGTAGAAGACAGTTCAACCTACCAAGTCCCTGAGGCAGGAAAGATCTGGTCCTACTACTAAAACTGAAAGAATGCCTTTGTGGCTCATAGTGACTGAAGGGAAATGTGCCATAACTGAAGGTGAAGTAGTAGTCCTGCCTTCTCCCACCCCCCCCCCCCACCCAAAAAAGTAGATGTGAAACCCTAGAAAGGCTCAGCCAAACATGGGAATGTCACCCATCTGGCATATTAGATCACAGTGGTGTTTCTGAGGACATCACCTTGTCTGCTAATCTGCTTCTCTCTTATCTCTTTTCCCCACCCATATTACTTTTATGCCTTTTGCAAAAGTAAGAAGAAAGAACAAAGCTAGTGGTCATTATTTTCTAGAGTTGAAAACTTAGGAAAATGCACATTGCCTTACTGGTTCATCCATTCAGAAACCACTAACCTTAGGCTGGGCATGGTGGGTAACACATGTAATCCTAGCACTCTGGAGGCCAAAGCCGGTGGATTGCCTGAGTTCAGGAGTTCGAGACCAGCCTGAGCAAGAGCGAGACCCCCATCTCCAAAACTAGCCCAGCGTTGTGGTGGGTGCCTGTAGTCCCAGCTATTCCAGAGGCCAAGGCAAGAGGATTGCTTGAGCCCAAGAGACTGAGGTTGCAGGGCAACAAAGTGATACTCTGCCTAAAAAAAAAAAAAAAGAAAAGAAAAGAAAAAGAAAGAAACTAACCACTAATCTTAAAGTTGGGTATGTCCCAGTTGTGTTAATAGCTATATATTGATTGCCCACTACTAAATACATTTGAGCCCTTAAAAAATCAGTTTCCTGATTTTTATAATGAATTCTAGAAATATACTAATAGCATTTATTGAGAGCTTACCATATGCCATAACCTTTTTTTTTTCCTGCATACTTCACATGTGTTATAATCCTTACAATAATTTTGTGAGATAGGTCCTGTTATTACCTCAATTTCTCAGCTGAGGAACCTGAGACAGAGGGTGTTCAAAATTTGCACCAGGTACACAGATGGTAGGTGGGAGATGAACTGCCTGGGTTATGAACTTCCAGCACTTGGGGTCTCAGTCATTGGTGATATGACCTCTACTATGTAAAATGTTCCCCATATAATTGATGTAAATAAGTACTTTGCTGAATGAAATGTGAAGATATTCTTAGCCAAATATTTTGGATTTTTTTTTTTTTAGTTTTTGGCCAAGGTTGGGTTTGAACCCGCCACCTCCAACATATGAGATCGGCACCCTACTCCTTTGAGCCACAGGCACCGCCTAATATTTTGGATTTTAATGAGAAAAAAATCAATATGTATGTGTCCTTCATAATCTTCCAGATTTATGATCACCTTCTTGGCCTTCATTTTCCCAAACTAAACTTGGGTGACTTCATCAGCAGTGCCTTCTCTTGCTTCCATTACGTCACCTCTCCATTTGGAGGCCTCATCCAGCTCTGTTGTAGTCAAGATTGGACTAGATAAAGCCCAAGATAATTCCCCTCTCCCCTGAAACAGTGTAGACTCCATGGTTTTGCCTGTTGTGTTTTCAGTCTCCAAGAATTACCTTTCATGAAGGTATTCCTGTTCCACAGGTATTCTCTTGCTATGAGAATGGTCCCAAAATTGTCCTTAGCATTCTCATTGAGCGAACAGCCTAATTGCACCTTTTTTTTTTCATAGTCACCATTTGCCCAGGATAATTAGCTGTTATAATTGTCCTTCAGTTTCTCCTCTTAATGATTCTGGCTGCTCTTTACATTTCTTGACCTCTTTTTGTGCCAAAGTACATAGAGGAAAATGCCGAGGTGTGTTTGTGTGTGTGTTTTAATTGTGGTAAGAGCTACTTTGTATTTCTTTTTTTTTTTTTTTTCTTTTTTTTGCAGTTTTTGGCTGGGGCTGGGTTTGAACCCACCACCTTCGGTTTATGGGGCCAGCGCCCTACTCCTTTGAGCCACAGGCGCCGCAGACTTTGTATTTCTTGATTATTTTCTGATCTGGAGTTTTGTGTGCATGCATCACATTTATTTTTCTTTACAAGTTCATCTCAAAACTTTTCTCTGGTTTAAAGACTTGGGGACATAGAACACTTATATTTCTTGACAGAATGCCCTTTACTGAATGGTTGAGTTTTACTCTATACTCAGTTCCATGATTAATTCTGTAGTTCAAATAATGATGAAATAAAAGACATAAACTTTGGCGGGTTCCAATCCAGCCTGGGCCCACCAAACAACAATGATGGCTGCAACCAAAAAAAATAGCCGGGCATTGTGGCAGGTGCCTGTAGTCCCAGCTACTTGGGAGGCAAAGACAGGAGAGTCACTTGAGCCCAGGAGTTGGAGGTTGCTGTGAGCTGTGATGCCACGGCCTTCTACCTAGGGTGACAGCTTGAGACTCTGTCTCAAAGAAAAAAGCAAAAACAAAAAAAGACATAAACTCTGACTGCCAAGAGTTTCCTTAAAATATTATGTCCCTTAAAATAATGTATGTACACATATAATTCTGTGAAAGGTGAGATAACAGTATAAAAAATGATATGATTAAGGCAGTGCCTGTGGCTCAGTGAGCAGGGCGCCGGCCCCATATGCCGATGGTGGTGGGTTCAAACCCAGCTCCGGCCAAAATGCAACAAAAAAAATAGCCGGGCATTGTGGCAGGCACCTGTAGTCCCATTTACTGGGGAGGCTGAGGCAAGAGAATCACCTAAACCCAGGAGTTGGAGGTTGCTGTGAGCTGTGATGTCATAGCACTCTACCAAGGGTAATAAAGTGAGACTCTGTCTCTTAAAAAAAAAATTTTTTTTTTCAATGTTATTATTAGATGTCAAAATGAGTGATGGTGCATCAGCTATTTTAGGCCCTGACATGAGAGGCTGTGGTGGCCTCAACATGGCAGGGAGGCTTGGGTAAGAGCCTGAAGGGCTCCTGGAGGGCAAGGACTCTGTCTCTTGCCTCAGTGTGTCCCCAGTGGCCAATTGGAGCAAGTGCTCATTATTGATTATAGGAATGATTGAGACTCGAACTCAAGCTTGCAGATGAATTAGAATTTATTCATATCTTAGGGGTTGGGGTTTTTTTTGGTTTTTTTTTTTTTTTTTTTTGCAGTTTTTTGGCCGAAGTTGAGTTTGAACCCACCACCCCAGGTATATGGGGCCAGCACCCTACTCCTTTGAGCCACAGGTGCTGCCCCATATCTTAGGGGTTTTTTGCAATTTTTGGCCAGGGCCGAGTCTGAACCCGCCATCCCTAGTATATGGGGCCGGCACCCTACTCCTTGAGCCACAGGCACCACCCAGTTTTTTGTTTATGTTTTAATACCATCTATTGTGCTTTGTTTTAGATGTGTATTGTTCATTGTGTGAACAGTTTTATACCCATGTAATGAATTAATTTGGTAATTATGCAGTTTCTTTATGGCAAAGGAAAAGGAATGTGGCTTCCAAGGCCATGAGTGATCCTACCTCTGCTTCTGCATATTTTCTTCATCCTCACCCATCTCCACCTCAAGCTTTACACACCAGCCCTTCTCCACCAGGTTATATAAGAAAATTAAGCCCTGAGGGTGGCGCCTGTGGCTCAGTGGATAGGACACCGGCCCCATATACCGAGAGTGGCAAGCCCAGCCCCAGCCAAACTGCAACAAAAAATAGCCAGGCATTATGGCGGGCGCCTGTAGTCCCAGGTACTTGGGAGGCTGAGGCAAGAGAATTGCCTAAGCCTGTGAGTTGAAGGTTGCTGTGAGCTATGATGCCACAACACTATCCCGAGGATGACAAAGTGAGACTCTGTCTCTAAAAAGAAAAAAAATGAGCTAATATGTGTACATTTCATTTCCCTGCCATCTGGGACAGAAAGTTGCCTGCACAGAGGCCCTACCTCTGGAGCCCCATACAGTCATTTGTTTAGCACCAGAGTATTCCAGATGCTGTTCTTGAGCAGGTCCTGTAACAAGCATGTGTGTAATGTGCACAGGTGCTGTCCATCTTAGTGAAAATGTGGATGGAGTGTTTCTCCTTGGCTTTTCTATACTCACTTTACTCTTACACTCAGCAGAAGGCTGACTACTGCAGACCTCACTCTACAGTCTCCGTAATTCATGATGAAAAACAAGGCTGATATTCTTATTTTCCATGTTCATTCTTATAAGCCACAAAGTGAGTGCATTAGATATGCCACCAAGCTTGGACTGGAGACATACAGTCATCTGACCCATCTACTCTCCAGTTTGCTGATGAAATCCTAGTGGGAAAATAATCCGCTTCTACATTATGCTAATATCTGTTGAGCCTAATTCATGTCCCAAAATGGCCTTGTGCCCTAATTAAATCTCACACTAGCACCCCACTCTCATTCTTGTCTGACCAATTTAAATATCAGGGCCACCTGTGGCTCAAAGGAGTAGGGTGTCGGCCCCAAATGCCAGAGGTGGTGGGTTCAAACCCAGCCCCAGCCAAAAACTGCAAGAAAAATTAAAAATTTAAATATCAATCCAGTCTCGTTTCCCACTGGCTGTCATTACATCGGTGGCCATTGCTCTTTTCCTACTTATGATGCAGCAAACCTTCCATTTCCACCTAAGTTTCTCCAACAGGCTCATCTTTATATCTTTCTTTGTCTTGTCTTTACACTAGACAAACTGTACAACTGGCATGTTATTTACATGTTTATAAAAGGATGTTAATAAATATTTGCCCCACCACCACCACTTAAAGATGTTGGGAGAATAAGGATAACTATGGGCCAGGTGTGGTGGCAAATACTTGGCTGCTTGGGAGGCTGAGGCAAGAAGATGGCTTGTGCCCAGGAGTTGGAGGTTGCTGTGAGCTATGATGCTGCTGCTGCACTCTAACCTCAGTGAGATCCTGTCTCAAAAAGACACAAATAAAAATAAAAGAATAGCTATGAAGGACTTTATATTGAGAAAGGATATAAAGTATCCTTTCAATCCTTACCATCTTTAAATCTTTAGTTCTGATCAACCTCTGAAATCTCAACTCATCTAGAAGAGCTCATCAGCTCTCTTTAAAATGCAGTACTAAAGTTGGGTGCTGTGGCAGATACCTGTAGTCCCAGCTACTTGGGAGGCTAAAGCAAGAGAATCACTTAAGCCCAAGAGTTTAAGGTTGCTATGAGCTGTGACACCACGACACTATCGAGGGCGACATAGTGAGACTCTGTCTCAAAAAAAAAAAAAAAAAAAACTGCAATATTATGTCCAGGTGTGGAGACTCCCTCCTTTTCACTCAGTTCATTGTAAGCATTATTGTTGGCTCCAGGTGTTTGCTAGATGAATGGATAAATGAAAGAATGAATAAGCAGGGAGTTCCCTGAATCTTTACTGGTATAGAGTGCTGCCCCCTCCAAAATAAGAAAAGAAGTAGATCATCTTTTTTCCTTTTCTTTTTTTTTTTTTCTTTTTTTTTTTTTTTTGAGACAGAGCCTCAAGCTGTCACCCTGGGTAGAGTGCTGTGGGATTACAGCTCACAGCAACCTCCAACTCCTGGGTTTAAGCAATTCTTTTGCCTCAGCCTCCCAAGTAGTTGGGACTACAGGCGTCTGCCACAACGCTCAGCTATTTTTTGGTTGTAGTTGTCATTGTTTGGCAGGCCCAAGCTGGATTCGAACCTGCCAGCTCTGGTGTATGTGGCTGGCACCTTAGCTGCTTGAGCTATAGGCACCAAGCCAAAAATCTTTTTTTTTTTTTTATTCTCTATGGATAGATGAGATCTCTTAATGCAATTGCACAGGAGGAAGTGCTGTGTCAAGTTTACACATAAATTTAGTAACCAGTACAGAGAATATAAAGGAGAATAAAGTAAGGTTGTATCCTACAACTTTTGAGTTGTTTTTCAGGTGTAAAATAACTGACAGGATGTTGAATGACTGAAGCCCTTCTCCAAAATTCCATTATTTAAGTAGGACTGGGTTTGAGCTGTACCTGCCAGCTGTCCTCCTGGGTTCCTGATTGTGGGCATCTGAGAGGACATAGCAGATGGAGTGCAGTCTGCCAGGATGGCAGAGTCAGGTGAATCAGGGCAGTCCAATTTGGGGTTGGGAACCTTGTCCTCAGTGGCACTGTGTGTCACCCAACAGAGCTAACGAAACAAAACAGCTCATCTCAACAGATGTCCATGCAGCATCTCTGGTCCAAGTCCTTTCTACAAGTTACAAAGATGCATAGAAAACTGTTCTTGTCTTTGAGGCAATTATAGTCTAACTGGGGAGAAGAACATAACGGCTTCAATTTCAAGATCCTGTGATAGCAGTAATAAAACTTTCAAATTATAAAGCTTAAAAGAAATACAAGTTAGCTTAAGTGGGCATGTATTGTGTACCAGGCCCTATGGTAAGCATATTTCATGTGCTATCTCTTTTAATCCTGCAAGCACCATTACTATGCCATTTTTTACAGAATAGGAAACTATCCTGGAAATAGCACTATTCAGTAGAACTTACAGCACTGATGGAACTGTTCTCAATCTGCACTGTCCAACAAATAACTACTAGTCACATGTGACTATTGAATATTTGAAATGTTGTTAGTGAAGCTGAGGAATGAATTTGTGCTTTTATTTGAGTTTTAATTTAAATGGTCACATGTGGGGCCAGGCACAGTGCCTGTAATCCTAGCACTCTGGGAGGCCAAGGTAGGTGGATTGTCTGAGCTCACAGGTTCAAGGCCAGCCTGAGTTAGAGCAAGACCCTATCTCTAAAAATAGCCTGGCGTTTTGATGGGTGCTTATAGTCCCAGCTACTCAAGAGGCTGAGGCAAGAGAATCACTTGAGCCCAAGAGTTTGAGGTTGCTGTGGGCTGTGATACAGCACTCTACCAAGGGCAACAAAGTGGAACTCTGTCTCAAAAAATAGTCACATGTGGCCAGTGGCTACCACATTGGGCAGGTCAGGTTTAGTGTTCTCAGTCTCTGAAAGGTTCTTTATGATCTGGTCTCTGTTACCTCTGCTTATCTCCTATTTTTCTCCCTCTCCGCACCCATTCTAGCCACACTGACCTCTGTATAGTCCTTCAGATCCACCTGGCATGTCCCACTTCTGCATGGCTCCCTCCCTTACTGCCTTCAAATCTTTGGTTCTGATCAACCTTTGAAATCTCAGCTCATCCAGAAGAGCTCATCAGCTCTATTTAAAATGCAGTACTAAAGTTGGGTGCTGTGGCAGACACCTATAGTCCCAGCTACTTGGGAGGCTGAAGCAAGAGAATCACTTAAGCCCAAGAGTTTAAGGTTGCTGTGAGCTGTGACACCCCAACACTCTATCCACGGTGACATAGTGAGACTCTGTCTCAAAAAAAAGAAAAAAATGCAATATTAAGTCCAGGTGTGGACAGTCACACTTGTAATCCTGCACTTTAGGAGGCCAAGGAAGGCGGATTGCTTGAAGCCAGAAGTTGAAGACAAGCATAAGCAATAGTGAGACCCTGTCTCTAGAAGAAATAGAAAAATTAGCCAAACACTATGGTGCACATCTGTAGTCCCAGCTGCTTGAGAGGCTGATCACTTGAGCCCTAAAGTTTGCAGTGAGCTAAGATGATGCCACTGCACCCTGGCCCCAGGCAATAGAGTAAGAACCTGTCTCAGAAAAAATGAAAAAAAGGCAATGTTGGATGGGTGTGGTGGCTCACACCTATAATTCCAGCACTTTGGGAGGTTAAGGAGGATCCTTTGAGGCCAGGAGTTAAGACCAGCCTGGACAATATAGGAACATCCATGTCACTACCAAAAAAAAAAAAAATTAGTTGGCTGTGATGATGCATGCCTGGAGTTCTACCTACTTGGGTGGCTAAGGCAGGAAGATCACCTGAGCCCAGGAGTTCAGGGCTTCAGTGAGCTATAGTTGTGCCACTATAGTCCAGCCTAGCAGCAAAGAAAGCCCCTGTCTCAAAAATAATAATATATATCAAAATAAATGCAGTGTTAATCTCCATGTTCTACTACAGTAAACAGGAAGCAGAGATTCATTGATATCTTTTAGAGTCAACTGGAACAAATTAGAATCCAGCTCAGTTTATCTTATAACCCCTTAGGCCCCAGTGTTTGAAGATGCTTGTCCTAAATGGATATCCATTCTCCAAGGGATCCTGTCTAATTCTGACCAACCTCTGAAATCTCAGCTCAGTTTGGATAAGGGCAAAGCCTACCTTATACTCTCAAGGGGGCTACCCCAGAAACTCCAGGCCAGAATATCTTCATCCATTTGTGGTCTTGTGGGCCAGAGCAGCAGAGCTCTAGGAGCAGGCTGGTCTCTGCAATGGAAAAGAAGCAGAAAAACTCTGCTACATTTCATGTTCTTTTGTTACTCCGTTTAGCCTGGCACCACTAACAGCAAAGAATTAAATGTTTATATATAGGGTGTGGGGTAGGGCGCCAGCCACATACACCAATGCAGATGGGTTCCAACCTAGCCCAGGCCTGCTAAACAACAACAACTGCAACAACAGAAAAAATAGCCAGGTTTTGTGTCAGGTGCCTGTAGTCCCAGCTACTTGGGAGGCTGAGGCAAGAGAATCACTTAAGCCCAAGAGTTTGAGGTTACATGAGCTGGGCCATGGCACTCTACGGAGAGTGACAAAGTGAAACTATCTAAAAAAAAAAAAAAGTTTATATATAAAATAAATACAGCATTTCTTACTAATTGCTGGATGCTGATATCTGTTCTTAGGTCTTACCCACTAATTCTTAAGTAGAATTTATTTTATCTTTTGGAAGTCTCTACCTTTATCCCCAAGAAGGTCATTATATCTAGAGGTCATTATATATAATTATAGCCACCATTTGTCAAACTTCTATGTACCAGAAACTGGGATGCTTCCTATACATTATCATTACCAGTCACAGGGATGGTGCATTGAAAACTGAGGCTTAGCAGGGTTGGATAAAGTGGAAAAGCTAGGATCTGAACCTGTGTCATTCTCTCAACCACCTCTGAGATGGGGCAGCGCCCGTAGCTCACTGGATAGGGTGCCAGCCACATACACCAAGGCTGATGGGTTCGAACCCAGCCTGGGCCAACTAAACAACAATAACAAATGCAAAAAAAAAAAAAAACTCAACCACTGAGAACACGGTGTTGAGCCATCAGGAGGTTTTCACAGACTCTTCTGCCTCTGTGAAAGGTTGATGCATCATTTCAAAGTCTGCTTAAAGGGCAAGCTATTTATTTGAAATCCTATAATTTACCTAGGAAAGGAGATGATGGGTTTCTCTTGCAAGATGGCGCCGAGCGGCTTCCGCAGTGCTGCAGCTGTGGCCAGCACCTCCGTGAAGCCCATTTTCAGTCGAGACATGAGCGAGTGTGTGCGAACTCTACCGCGCCTGGTATTGGGAGGTACCGGACACTATGCACTTGCTCCAGCTAGACATCACTGTGAAACAGGGAAGGGATAAAGTCCAAGAAATGTTTATGAAGAATGCCCATGTCACAGACAGGAGATCACAGTGGTTGATCTCCTGGTCATTAAGGGAAAGATGGAACTGGAAAAAACAAAGTATGGAAGCAGCAGACACATGTTATGAGGTTCTTCCATGAAAGGCCAAAGGATTTCCTGTCCAAGTTCTATATGGGGCACAGTCCATGAAGTGGAAAGGCTCATGTTGATGTTTCATTATTTTAGAGCACAAATAAACTCATTATACGACGGTAAAAAAAAAAAAAAGGAGATGATGTACGGTCAAAAAAAAAAAAAAGGAGATGATGTAACGCACTCAAAAGGAGAAGCTCTGGCCTTCTCTCCTCCACACAGTGCTGAAAGCTTCATACTTCAGTAAGTCTCAGGGCAGGCTCAGAGCCCATAGCACAGTGGTTACAGCACCAGACACATATGCCGAGGGTGGTGGGTTCGAACCTGGCCTGGGCCAACTAAACAACAATGACAATTGCAACGACAACAACAAAAAAAAGCCAGACATTTTGTTTTGGCAGACGCCTGTAGCCCCAGCTACATGGGAGGCCAAGGCAAGAGAATCGCTTAAGCCCTAGAGTTGGAGGTTGCTGTGAACTATGACGCTACAGCACTCTACCCAGGGCGACATAGTGAGACTCTTATCTCAAAAAAAATAATAATAATAATAAGTCTCAGGACAAACAGCAAAAGTAGCAGTAGTCAGTAAACTATTGATGTGAGAATGGTGACCAGAGGTGAGTGGTGATGTTGGCTGATGCATCTCTTCCTCTGCCTTCTGAGCATCTTATGCGGACATCGCTGTGGCCTTCTCGCCCCAGCAACTCTTCCCTCAGATTGGTCTGCTATCCCATGGCTATAGTTCTATACAAACACGGATCTGATTAAGGCATTCTCCGGCCTAACAGCCTCCTGCTCCACACCTGCCCACTTTGCCAGCAGCCCTGCTGGCTGCTCTTTAATTTGTCACCATTGCTGAGCCCTTCACCCTGCCCTGTAGGAATTAGTCTTTGCATGTCATATTCTCTGTGGCAGAAATGTCCATCCTTGCCCCTGCTGGTTGTGAGTTGAGTTGAAGCTCACAAAGGGAGTTCTTCATTACATAGAGCACCTTATTTTTACACCATTAATAGAACTTACCCAACTTTGTATTTTAGTTAATTATTTGCAGGAGTGTGTGTGTCTTTTTTTTCTTCTTTGAGACAGAGCCTCGTTTTGGGGTGACACCTGTGGCTCAGTGGGCAGGGCACCAGCCCCATATACTGAGGGTGGCAGGTTCAAACCTGGCCCCAGCCAAACTGCAACAAAAAAATAGCCAGGAGTTGGAGGTTGCTGTGAGCTGTGTGATGCCACGGCACTCTACCAACGGCGATAAAGTGAGATTCTGTCTCTACCAAAAAAAAAAAGTCTCTGTCACCTTGGTAGAGTGCTATAGTGTCACAGCTCACAGCAACCTTCAACTCTTGGGCTTAAGTGATTCTCTTGCCTCAGCCTCCCAAGTAGCTGGGACTACAGGTACCCGCCACAACGCCTGGCTATTTTTGTTGCAGTTGTCATTGCTGTTTTAGCTGGCTGGGGCCCTATCCCCTGAGCCACAGGCACCACCCCTGAGTGTGTACGTGTCTTTCCATTTGAATTTGAGCTCCTCAAAGGCAGAACAGTGATCCGTTCCTATTTGCATTTCCACACTTACCATCATGTCTGGCACATAGAGCTATACAGTAAATGCATTCACTACTTAAACAGACGGCATTTGCAAAACTTTTTGCTCTATCATTTTCTGAAGATTTCAACTCAGTGAAGAAGTAGGTAACATTTGTTTTACCATAGTCTTACTGTTGAGGAGACAGAGAAATTTAAAAGGCCAAGTTGAATTGACCCCAAAAGGGAAAAAGCAGGCATAAAATTAGGGTACCTTCATACCAGTGTTTTTGATTTTGCATTCTTATAAAGGATTCTGATTACTTTTCAACTTAATACAGCACACTCTTATCATACCTAAGGACCTCACTGGAGCAGAGTAGTGTTCCTAGAAAGTCCCCCAAGCAATTTATAACAGGTTATTCTGGGTTTGAGTGGTGTTGTGAATTTACTTAAACTGCGGGCCACTAAATCTCCTCCCAACTGGCTAAATCTCTTCTTTTCTCCACAGGGAAACAACTGGAAGGCATCTGGTAAGTTGGTGGGACTGCTGACTTTCACTGGTTCATGAAACAAAGCAGCACCCTGTGCGTTGAGGTTCCAGTCTGTGCCTTCCAGCTTGAAACCCAGCTCTGTATGCCCCAGACCTTCATGCCCTGAAGCAGTGGCTCCCCACTAGGGCTTATATTGCCCTCCTACCCTGGGACATTTGGCAGTGTCTGGAGATGTTTTGGTTGTCACACTGAGAGGGATATTGCTGGCATGTAGTGGGTAGAGGTCCCAGGTTGCTGCTCAACATCCTAGAACGCATAGCACAGCCTTCTACCACAAAGAATGATCCGGCCCTAAACATCAGTGGTGCCAAGATTGAGAACCCTTCATCTGTAGTGTGTATCCGATTCATGCCTTTGTTTTGTTAGTTGTGTGAGGGTGATTACCACTGTCATATCCTTGGGCAGAAATTATTCTCCTTGCAGTATGGTATTTGCTTTTTCTCAGATAAGTTTTAACTTTTCTGGCTCATCGTGTTTCTCTGTGTGACAGGCACACCTCCATAGTTGTACACAAGGATGAGTTCTTCTTTGGCAGTGGCGGTATCTCCAGCTGTCCCCCGGTGAGTGTCTTCCCCCACACCCCCTCCTGCAGTGGGCCAGGAGCTTTGCTTCTGCTGCATACCTCTGGCTTCTAGCCACGTGTATGGAGGCCTGTGGCACAGTTCCTCACCACCATCTGAAGAGTCAGCTCAAGAAAACCCTTCCAGACACTCCAGCCAGCTGCCCTCCTGTTCCCATGGCACCTTTGGGCCTCTCTGTCTCTCACTGAGCATGTTAGATTAAAATCGGCTATTTCTGGGCTTAGCGTCTGTAGTTCAAGCAGCTAGGGTGCCAGCCACATATACTGGAGCTAGCCAGTTCGAATCCAGCCCGGGCCCGCCAAACAACAATGACAACTACAACCAAAAAATAGTTGGTGTTGTGGCAGACTCCTGTAGTCCCAGCTACTTGGGTGGCTGAGGCAAGAGAATTGCTTAAGCCTAAGAGTTGGGAGGTTGCTGTGAGCTGTGATGCCACAGCACTCTACCCAGGGCGACAGCTTGAGACTCTGTCTCAAAAATAAATAAATAAATAAATAAATAAATGAGCTATTTCTGAATCTCCACAGAGAACAGCGTGAAGCTCCTTGCGAGCTGAAACTGTCTTGCACTCCTGTCCCCATCACACAGCGAGTGCCTGGCCCATAGTAGGAACTCAGCTGATGTTAAGCTGAACAATGAGAAGCAAAGGGAATTGCCCAAAGTTAAATGGCCAGTAAGTTGGTGCCAGGACTAGAACTCAGCACTCCAACACTAAAGCCTATGCCTTTTCCAAAAACGTTTTGTCAGAGCTATCTAAGGGTTATCACAGTACGTGCTCAAGCAAAGACCAAGCGACCGTTCATTCTGACTCTCATAAATGAAAAGTCATTCTGGATTTCTTCCTCTCTCACAGCCTCCACCTCATCTCCTTTATTTTATTTTTTATTTTTTGAGACAGAGTCTCCCCATGTCGCCCTCAGTAGAATGCCATAGTGTCACAGCCCACAGCAACCTCCAACTCTTGGGCTTAAGAGATTCTCCTGCCCTAGCCTCCCACGCAGCTGGGACCACAGGCACCCACCACGATGCTCAGCTATTTTGTTGCAGTTGTCATTGTTGTTTAGCTGGCCTGGGCCAGGTTCGAATCTGCCAGCCTCGGTGCATGTGGCCGGCACTGTAACCATAGTGCTACAGGCGTGGAGCCCACCCCATCTCCTTTGATATCTTCATTATACCCATTCATTTCTACCTTACAAAGGTATCTTAAATCAGTCTGTCTCTCTTCCTTCCTTTCTTCTCATGTCTCCGGGCTTTCACCATAATCCAGGCCACCCTCACACATAGCCTGGATCACAGCAATAGCCTGCTAGTCTCTGCACTCCCTCTTCAGTCATTTCTCTACACAGGAGGCAAAGTGATCTTGCTTCAGCCACAATTCTTCCCATTGCTTTTGTAATAAAAGCCTGAAAGCTCGGGCGACACCTGTGCCTGAGTGGGCAAGGCGCTGGTCCAAGGGTGGCGGGTTTAAACCCGGCCCAGGCCAAACTGCAACCAAAAAATAGCCAGTTGTTGTGGCAGGTGCCTGTAGTCCCAGCTACTCGGGAGGCTGAGGCAAGAGAATCGCCTAAGCCCAAGAGCTGGAGGTTGCTATGAGCTGTGACGCCACAGAACTCTACTGAGGGTGGTAAAGTAAGACTCTCTACAAAAAAAAAAAAAAAAAAAAAAGCCAGAAAGCTCAGTGTGGGGTAGCACCTGTGGCCCCATATACCAGAGGTAGCAGGTTCAAACCCAGCCCCAGCCAAAAACTGCAAAAAAAAAAAAAAAAAGAAAGAAAGCTCAGCATGGCCTCCAGGCCTTATCTGATCAGGTCTCTGTCTCTTCTGGCCAGCCTCTTTGAGGCCCTGCCCTCCCCACACCTGCTTTCTTCTCAGTCCTTGAATAAACCTAGACACACAAACCTGCACTCTGGCATCAGGACACTGTCTTGATCCTTCACCTGGCTATGTCTTTCCATCCTTCAGATTTGAGCTCAATGTCACTTTCTCAGGCAAGTCTTCCCTGACTCTCATACTGTTGGAATTCTGTACTTTCCCAGCACCACAGTTTTTGCACCTAGTAATTATACATGGGTTTATGGGATTTTTTTGTCTGCCTTCCCTGCTAGACTGTACGCTCCCTGAGGGAAAGAATCTCATCTGTTTTGTCCACTTCGTACCCCCAGTGCCTAGCATAAGGCACGGCACACAGTGAGTTCCGAATACATGCTTATTGTGTGAGTGAATCATAGGGTGTCGAATGGTGACCTTTTAGTCTCACAACTCCGAGAAAGTTCTTCTCTGACTACTATAGTTACCTTGTTCACCATACATTCCCCAGCACCGAGAACAATGTCAGTCACATAGTAAGTGCTCAATAGCATGAATTAATGATTTTTCCAGGGAGCTCTGCTCTGGAGTGTTCTCCCTCCCCGGATCTATCCTCTGTTGCTTCCCCATTAACTGGTTTCCCCACTCAGCCTCAGTCTCTCTTTATCTGTCAGTAGCAGTCTGTTAACCTTGGGGTGAGGGCGCTCTATAGCTCTATAGCTCTAATAGCTCTATTAACTCCCTTGCCCTATCACCATCACTGGATTAGGCTCACAGACTTAAAAAAAAAAATAATTTAATTGTGGAGCTGGGCACAGTGGCTCATGCCTGTAATCCTAGCAATTTGGGAGGCTGAGGCAGTGGATCCGTTAAGCTCAGGAGTTCCAGACCAACCTGAGCAAGAGGTGGGCCTTTTTTAGGTCTTTAATAAAAATAAAAATAAAAGGCAGCGCCTGTGGCTCAAAGGAGTAGGGTGCCAGCCTCATATGCCAGAGGTGGCAGGTTCAAACCCCTCCCCAGCCAAAAACTGCAAAAAGAAACAAACAAAAAAAAAAGATGAATTGAATTATAGAAATAACTGCCAGCCTACCAGATCTCTCATGGTGCTTCATATTCTCTTGTTGTTACAAAGGATACCAAGTCTGTGGCAAGAAAAACTGGCTACGTACTTTGTGAATATAGGCATGGAGAGATGGCCTGTTAAGTGTGAGCCATTTCTAGTTTTCCTTTCTTTTTTGAAACACAGTCTCTTTGTCACCCTTGGTAGAGTGCTGTGGCATCACAACTTACAGCAAACTCAAACTCTTAGGCTCAGTACCTGTGGCTCAAGTGGCTAAGGCTCCAGCTACATACACCTGAGCTGACGGGTTCAAATCCAACCCGGGCCTGCCAAACAACAATGATGGCTGCAACCAAAAAATAGTCGGGTATTGTGGCAGGTACCTATAGTCCCAGCTACTTGGGAGGCAGAGGCAGGAGAATCGCTTAAGCCCAGGAGTTGGAAAGGTTGCAGTGAGCTGTTATACCACGGCACTCTACCCAGGGTGACAGCTTGAGGCTCTGTCTCAAAAAAAAAAAAACATAAATGTGAACTCAAACTCTTAGGCTCAAGTGGTTCTGTTGTCTCAGCCTCATGAGTAACTGGGAATACGGGCATCCACCACAATACCTGACTATTTGTAGAGATGGGGTCTGGCTCTTGCTCAGGCTGGTCATGAGCTCAAGCAATCCACCTGCCTCAGCCTCCCAGAATGCTGCCAGGATTATGGGTGTGATCCACTGCACCTGGCCCATTTCTAGTTTTCCTGTTCTGTCCTCATGATCAGGCATGGTGGGGACAAAAAGAGACTCAGATGTTCTATTTTTTTAATCAACTGTATGAGTGGACAGCATACAAAATTAGATCTTCAAGAGAATCAGGTTCCCGAGCCCTACTAGAGCAAGAAACCCGACTTCTCAGCCATGCTGCCAGCACATGGCACTGGAAAGTCACCAGGAAGTTTTAGGCCACTGAAGCCTTGATACAAAAGGGAATAACACTCTTCCTCTGCCCAGAGTGCTCTGAAAGTTAAAAATGAAGTTGTTGGGACAGAGTTTGTGGTCTTCCGTGGGAAGCCACATAAAAAAAAAATTCATTGGAGATGGTGATTTATTGACTTTCTTTGGGTTGGCTCTTTCAGGGAGGGACATTGCTTGGACCCCCAGACTCTGTGGTCGATGTGGGGAGCACAGAAGTCACAGAAGAAATCTTCCTGGAGTACCTGTCCTCCCTAGGGGAGTCTTTGTTCCGGTGAGTGCAGATGGTATGGTGGTTAGTTTTATCTGTCTCCCCAACTAGATAATCAGCCCCTGAAGGGCAGCCACCGTGTCATATCCCCTAGAAAACTCAGCACAAGGCCTGGCTCAGTTTTTGCTCAATAAATATGAAGAAGAAGCAGTTACGCTACAAAAATGAGCTCTAAATCATCTAAGGCAGATAGTTAGGTTTCTGCTAAAACTTTTAGAGGAAAGAGGGTCTATTTGTTTCTTCTGATGAAAATCAGCAAATGGTGTTCTCAGCCTGTACTGGCTGAGTGCTTTGTCCTGAACATCATCAAAAACAGGGTGTGCAGTTCAGGCACAGGTGTACAGGCTCACGCCTGTATTCTTAGCACTCTGGGAGGCTAAGGTGGGTGGATCACGAGAGCTGATGACTTCATGACCAGCCTGAGCAATACTGAAACCCCGTCTCTACCAAAAATGAAAAACTGAGACAAGAGGATCACTTGAGCCCAAGAGTTTGAGGTTATAAACTATGACTCCATGGCACTCTACCAAGGGCAACAAAGTGAGACTATGTAATTCCAGCAACTCTGGAGGCTGAGGCAGGAGGATCACTTGAGGCCAGGAGTTAGAAGTTACAGTGAGCTATGATCTTGCCACTGCTCTCACCTGGCTGATGGAGCAAGAATCCACCTCTTAAAAACAACTAAGGCTGGGCAACACTTGTGGTTCAGTGGGTAGGGTGCCGGCCCCATATACCAAAGATGGCGGGTTCAAACCTGGCCCCAGCCAAACTGAAACGAAAAATAGCTGGGCATTGTGGCGGGTGCCTGTAGTCCCAGCTACTTGGGAGGCTGAGGCAAGAGAATTGCCTAAGCCCAGGAGTTGGAGGTTGGTGTGAGCTGTGTGACGCCATATCACTCTACCAAGGGCAATAAAGGAGACTTTAAAAAAAAAAAAAAAAAACTAGGGCCAGGTGCTGAAGCTTACACCTGTAATCCTAGCACTCAGGGATTCCCAGGCGGGTGGATTGCTTGAGCTAACAAGTTAAAGACCAGCCTGAGCAAGAGTGAGACCCTATCTCTAAAAAATTAGCTGGAGGAAGGGGCAGCGCCTGTGGCTCACTGGGTAGGGTGCCAGCCCCATATACCGAGGGAGGCGGGTTCAAACCCAGCCCCGGCCAAACTGCAACAAAAAAAATAGCCAGGCATTGTGGTGGGCGCCTGTAGTCCCAGCTACTTGGGAGGCCTAGGCAAGAGACTCGCCTAAGCCCGTGAGTTGAGATTGCTGTGAGCTGTGACACCATAGCACTCTACCAAGGGCAATAAAGTGAGACTCTATCTCAAAAAAAAAAAAAAAAAAAAACCTGGAGGTCAGGCAAGGTGACTCATGTCTGTAATCCTAACACTCTGGATGACTGAGGCAGGCGGATTGCCTGAGCTCTACAGGTTCAAGACCTGCCTGAGCCATAGCAAAACCTCGTCTCTAAAAATAGCTGGGCATTATAGCAGGCACCTACAAGCCCAGCTACTTGGGAGGCTGAGGCAAGAAAATTTCTTGAACCCAAGAGTTTGAGGTTGCTGTGAGTTATGAAGCCATAGCACTCAACCAAGGGCGACAAAGTGAAACTGTCTCAAAAAAAATAAAAATTAAAAATATACCTGAGGCTTGGGCACACCTGTGATCCTAGCTCTCTAGGAGGCTGAGGCGGGTAGATTGCTTTAGCTCACAAGTTTGAGACCACCCTGAGCAAAAGCAAGACCCCATCTCTACAAAAAATAGAAAACCAAAGCAAGAGGATGGCTTGGGCTTGAGTGGGAGGTTCCTGTGAGCTTTGATGCCACAGCACTGTACCCAGGGCAACAGCTTGAGACTCTGTCTCAAAAAATAAATTAATAGGCTCAGCGCTTGTGGCTCAAGCGGCTAAGGCACGAGCCACGTACATCTTAGCTGGTGGGTTTGAATCAAGCCTGAGCCCACCAAACAACAATGATGGCTGCAACCAAAAAAATAGCTGGGCGTTGTGGCAGGCGCCTGTAGTTCCAACTACTTGGGAGGCAGAGGCAGGAGACTCGCTTGAGCCTAGGAGTTTGAGGTTGCTGTGAGCTGTGATGCCATGGCACTCTACCCAGGGCAACAGCTTGAGGCTCTGTCTAAAAAAAAAAATTATTAATTAATTATTAATTAATATATTTATATATTATTATTATATTATATTTATATAATTAATTACAATTAATTAAATAAAATACCCAGGCATTGTGGTGTGCACCTGTAGTCCCAGCTACTCGGGAGGCTGAGGCAAGAGGATCACTTGAGCCCAAGAGTTTAAGGTTGCTGTGAGCTATAATGTCACGGCTGTCTACCCAGGGTAAAAAAGCGAAATTCTGTCTCAAAAAAAAAAAACCAACAGGGCAGTGCCTGTGGCTCAAAGAGTAGGGCACCAGCCCCATATACCAGAGATGGCGGGTTCAAACCCAGCCCCAGCCAAAAACTGCAAAAAAAAAAAAAAAACCCAGGCTGGGCTCAGTAATCTCATACCTGTAATCCCAGCACTTGAGAGGCTGAGGCAGTTGTATTGTATTTAGAACAGCCTGAGCCAAAGCAAGACCCTGTCTCTAAAAATATCACACCTGTAATCCTAGCACTCTGGGAGGCTAAGTAGATTGCTGAGCTCAGGAGTTCAAAACCAGCCTGAGCAAGAACAAGACCCCGTCTTTAGAAAATAGCCAGGCATTGTGGTAGGAGCCTAGTCCTAGCTACCAGGGACGCTGAGGCAAGAGAATCACTTTGAGCCCAGGAGTCTGAGGTTGCTGTGAGCTATGAGACTTATGAAAGCTATGACATGGCACGCTATTGAGAGTGACAAAGTGAGACTCTGTCTCAAAAAAACAAAAAGAAGCCAGAATTTTCAGAGAGGTTGAGTTGAAATACAAATTTGAGCATATATTCTCTTCAAATGGCTTTAGTCTATTTCAATAAGGGTTAAACTCTAACCTTCGACCTCTGGTTTCATTTTCAATTCATCCTTCCCTGAAATGTGGGTTCTTAATGGTCCAGAGTGACAAATCAAGCGGTCCTTTTAGCCTGTGAGAGAGAGAGGAAATGTAACTCACCTGTGCTCACCATGCCACTGTATGGTTTGAGTTGTTCCACATAGATGCTTGCTGGCATTCTCATATCTGTTCTCCAAACCTTTCTCACAATATACAGAGGTGAGGCCTACAATCTCTTTGAACACAACTGCAACACCTTCAGTAACGAAGTAGCACAGTTCCTGACTGGCCGGAAGATCCCTTCTTACATCACTGACCTGCCCTCTGAAGTTCTCTCCACGTAAGTGTGGCTTCTGCCCCTGCCCCTGCCAGCCTTGAAAATTGCTATTTGCATATGATGCCTGTAGCTCAGTGGGTAACACACCGGCCACATACACTGAGGCTGGGGGGTTCAAACCCTGCCTAGGCCAGCTAAAACAACGATGACAACTGCAACAACAGCAACAAAGAAATAGCCGGGCATTGTGACGGGCGCCTGTAGTCACAGCTACTTAGGAGGCTGAGGTAAGAGAATCGCTTACGCCCAAGAGTTTGAGGTTGCTGTGAGCTATGATACTATAGCACTCTACCTAGGGCGACAGCTTGAGACTCTGCCTCAAAAAAAAAAAAAAAAAAATCCCTACTTGCAGCCAGTGTCTCTCCTCTGGCTCATACCTGCCCTCCCAACTAGATGGGCTAGATGGGCCTGCCCTGACCATAAGTTCTAACACAGAAGGCCACCATTCTCTCCACCCACTGACACACACCTGTGTTATTTCCACCCACGTGTATTATCTCCACCCTCCTCAAGGTGAGACCAGCTCTACTCTGGCCTAAGAGCAATAGCAGAACTTAGAAACTCACTTGACACTCACTGGCTTTGTATTTATACAAATCACGATATCTTTCCTTGTGCATGAAGCGTGCCACTCCCCAGAAGCGCCCAGTTAAAAGGCTTTGTCAGGAAGATGAGCAGAGAGGGGGTTAGAGAAAACATAGAAAGGCTTGCTTCAGATCCTTGTCTTTCTTCCACTGCATCACAAGCTCTTTGACTCCCTCAAAGACAATGTTCTATGTGCCCCTGTATCTTAAAGCACACAGTCAGCCCTCAGTAGATGTTACCTTTGAGAGCACTCTGTCACCCTTCTGTCCTGATGTGGTCCAAGCCTTGGAAGGACTGTGGGCTATCATCCAGGCAGTGTCCCCTGAAAGGACATACATACATACACACCCCTGAAGCCACCTCATCCCCTCCTTCCCTTTGCTGTAGATTGTGTTCAAGCAGCCTCTGCCCACTCCAGGACCATGTCCATTTGCTGACTCAGACTCAGCAAGGCTCCTGGCAGGTTAGCAAGCTCAGCATGGTGGCCTGTTTTCATACCTGGGTAGGAATCTCTCAGGAAAAACTCACGTAGGAAACAAGACTGCTTTGTCAGGCTGGTGAGCAGCACCAGTCTCCCAGCCCAGTGCTGCCCTCCTGTCCCTTGGGTATGTTAAACCCCACAGCCCTACTGGGAGGGATTTAGGTTTTGGCCCTAAGCAAACTTGAGTAGCTGGAATGTTCTTCCTATTAGTGTTTTCTAAGTTTCATCTGTTTACCCTTTATAGCATTTCATTCTCTTTTAAAGTTGGGGAAGATTTTTTAAAATGTCAGTATCCAGTGAAGAAAATGCCAATGACTTAGATATGCTGTGGGCAACTTTATGTAATGTTGCAGTAATCGTGGAATGTTTCTGAACCTCCAGTATTTGCAGTGTTTTTTCCAGCTAGGTGACTATGAGAGCAAACTGGGAGCTCTTTAGAAGATGGTATGGCCAGGTGTGGTGGCTCACGCCTGTAATTCTAGTACTCTGAGGGGCTGAGATGGTGGATTGCTTGAGCTTCAGGACTTTGAGATCAGCCTGAGCAAGAGCGTGACCCCATCTCTAAAAATTAGCTGGGTGTGGTGGTGGGCGATTGTAGTCCCAGCTACAGGGTGTGTTAAGAGGCTGAGGCAAGAAAATCACTTGAGCCCAAGAGTTTGAAGTTGCTGTGAGCTGTGATGCTAAGGCACTCTGCCGAGGGTGATAAAGTGAGACTCTGTCTCAAAAAAAAAGTGGCATGGCGCCTGTGGCTCAGTGAGTAGGGTGCCGGCCCCATATACCGAGGGTGGCATGTTTGAACCCAGCCCCGGCCAAACTGTAACAAAAAAATAGCCGCTGTTTAGCGCCTATGGCTCAAGCAGCTAAGGCTCCAGCCATATACACCTGAGCTGGCAGGTTCAAATCCAGTCCGGGCCCACCAAACAACAATGATGGCTGCAACCAAAAAATAGCTGGGTGTTGTGGCGGGTGCCTGTAGTCCCAGCTACTTTGGAGGCAAAGGCAGGAGAATCGCTTGAGCCCAGGAATTGGAGGTTGTTGTGAGCTGTGATGCCATAGCACTCTACCCAGAGTGACAGCTTGAGGCTCTGTCTCAAAAAAAAAAAAAAAAAAAAAAAATAGCCGGGCTTTGTGGCGGGCGCCTGTAGTCCCAGCTACTCAGGAGGCTGAGGCAAGAGAGTCGCCTAAGCCCAAGAACTGAAGGTTGCTGTGAGCTGTTGACGCCACAGCACTCTACCGAGGGTGACAAAGTGAGACTCTGTCTCTAAAAGAAAAAAAAGTGATATGAACACCTTCTGTCAACCTGGCCTTTGTCAGTTTTCCTGAATATTTCTTATACTCCCTGGAAGAATCCTGTTATGTGCCATCCTTACTCCAACTTTATCTTTTTCCTTTTTTTTTTTTTGAGACAGAGCCTCAAGCCATCATCCTGGGTAGAGTGCTGTGGCATTACAGTTCACAGCAACCTCCAACTCCTGGGCTCAAACGATTCTCTTGCCTCAGCCTCCCAAATAGCTGGGACCCTAGGTGCCCGCCACAATGCCCGGCTATTTTTTGGTTGCAGCCATCGTTGTTTGGTGGGCTGGGCTGGATTCAAACCCGCCAGCTCAGGTGCAGCTTTGTCTTTTTCATTTTCATTTTCTTTTACTTCAGTTTCCCCGCTTAAATTTATTTTTAATCTTTAATCTTTCATGAGAATTAAAGATACAAGTACATAAAGTACTGAACACTCTAGTCCCCTCTGTGTAGCCAGCCTATTCACACTACCAGGCTCTAAAGGTGAGGCTCTGAGGAGGGAACCCAGCAGTAAGAGCACAGAGCAGCCTATTTCAGAGATGCCCTCTGAAAAAACTAATGCATGAGGCAGGTGAGCATATTCAATGGGGTCCTCCCCGCCTGGTGTGGCAGAGCTGCTGCTAACCATCACCATCCATCCTTCTCACTACCTTGGCAGTGCTGAGTGTGCCCTGCTCATGTCTCTGTTTTCCCACAGGCCCTTCGGACAGGCACTTCGGCCCCTCCTGGACTCAATTCAGATCCAGCCGCCAGGAGGGAGCACCGTGGGCAGACCCAACGGCCAGAGCTAACAGGACTGCATGGGACCGCCCTGCCTCACCAGGGCTTTTCCTTTTTAAACAAAACAAACCCTACCAGATTTCTATTTTATAATTTTACATCAGAGCTAACAACCAGGGGACGGCTTTTTAAATTTCCCAGGGAAGGAGATCATCAGGCTGCATGTAGGACAATTGCTGCTAAGAAACAGAACAAAATCCCACCCCTTCTAATAGTATTATACTAATTTATTAAGGCTGTCTTGTCTGTGAGTTCACTTTTGACGCTGTTTCCTAAGCGTCTTCCACACTGGAGAAAGGGAGGGGGTTTGTTTAAGCAGAAAATAAAAAGGCACAGTTTGGGGGAGCCCCAACCCAGAACTTCTTTCCAGAGAATACCCACACTCTACCCAAGTTGCCACCCCTATGGGACCCAGGTGAGTTTTATAACACTCATGACCCAGAAGCAGTTACTCTCTAGTGTTAAAGGAACCAAAGGCTTTGGTGTACATGGGACCAGTGTCAGGATGACTAAGCTAACCTCAGTGAACTCTTCAGCCACAGCCATCCTCACCTTCCCTCCCCTGCCCCAGGTGAGGCCAGGACTGGAGCAGCCAGAGCCTCAGGAGTGTGACAGCAAGTATCCGGCCAGAGAAAACAGGATAAAGCCATTCCTTCTTCCACCTACATGGATTGCTGATCCTTTGGGAAACCTGCCTTGCTGCCCATGAGGCTGTCTTCCTCAGCACAGCTGATGTGTCCTAAGTGAGGAGGCCTAGGCTAGAATAGCAGAGACCCAGGCCTCCTGTCTGCAAGTAATGACGTAGGTCGTTTGTAGTCTCTGTAACTACCACCCAGGCCAATATGTGGTGTTCAGTTAGAGACCAAGGGACATGATTCCCTGCGCTAGGAAAATATTCCTGATACAGAAAGAATGATGGAGAATCAAAGTGGCAAGAAAATTTAGAATTGCTTCTGATAAGGACTTTTTTGTTATCCTAAATGTGTTCAGAAGGTACACATTTTTTCTGTTGTCATTCTGACTTTAAGGAAGCCTGAGGCATGGGTGGGCATTTTTGTAATGACTTGCTGCTAGAAGTTAATGGGCAGGGAACAGTCTGGAAGTCTCTGATCTGGAGAGGCTTTCAGATCCCCTTCTTATGAGTCTCCCTTTAATTTGTGGGGAATTGAGTTTGGAGAAAGGAACTCAGAGCTACCAGGTGCCTGAGTGCCAGGTCTGGCATCTGTGGGCCCTCCTGCCATAGCTCCCTGCCACTGCTCAGACTTGAATTACGTTGCTGGGGGTCTGGCCTGCAGCAGGGGGCTTTCTTCTCTAAAAAGCTGCTGCTCATTTCTGGCCCCTTCCTCTGCCTTCTTTGCCAGTAGCCATAGCATTTGGCATCATTAGGGTTTCAGCTAGAGAAAACTATGTCCTTCTGCCTTTGTGTTTGCCTGAGACCTGACTAGGGGCATGTCCAGCTGGGATGTCAAGTGACATTTTAGAACATTAAGGCTGGAGCTCAAACAAGTGAACGGTTTAATTCTTCTCAAGACCCACTGCTTTGTCAGTGTGCATAGAAGTAACAAAGCAGAAACTACCAGGAACTACTGAGTATTGGTGATCTGCTGACAGAATTGGACCCAAGGAGAATGGATTTCAGAAGCTGGGTTTCTTTTAAGAGGGTAGCAGGTTCGTCTAGGCCAGCGCTCTGCTTCTCACTGGTGTTCTTCTCCAGCTGCCTGGCCCAGTCCTCCCTCTCTTCCAGGCCCCTGCTGCAGACCTCTCTGCCTGGCACTCTCATCCCCATCCTTTTATTGTCTCCTCTCCCAGATCCACACTCAGCTGGTTCTTCTCCTCCAAGAGACCTCAGGGCTATGCTGAAAAGATGGCCTAAGCAGCTCCCCTGAGAGTCACTTGGTTCCTGGATCAGCCCCCTTAATGCCCAGCAGCCATTTGTGCCAATGCCTGTGCCCTACAGTTTGTGGGGAGAGATGGAAGGATCAGCGAGCAGCCTTCCCAGAGCTCTAGAGGAAGGCCAGCTCTCCCTCCCTCATGCAAGCCCCACTGTCACTATGGAAGCCCAGGCTCAGGCTAGGACCCCCCCCCCCCCAACCCCAAACACACAATTTTAGTTTTAAACCAAAAACACAGGAGCAAGCCCAATGTTAACACCTAAAAACACCAGGGGGTTTTA